>JAJFDJ010000134.1:0-81846 GCA_028637755.1 Xylariaceae sp. X170
TACCAATTAGAGTCTTCGTTGAACAGGTGGATGGGTGGGATATTGGACGTATAATGATACAATATATACATGTAATGAATGGCATAAACGCCGGGCAGTTTGGAGATCCGGGAGGTTCGATTCTACCTGCCTCCGGGGCCTCCAGACTCCCAGGAAGGAAGCTGCCTCCGGGCAGGTTAGAGACAGCAGAATACTGCAAAAAACACATCTTTGGTTGAAAAACGAAGATTTCACTGGAATCTTGGCAGCCAGGAATATAATCTTTACCTTTACTAATCCCAATATGGTTAAGTGGCTGGTTTTGTGTGACCCACTACTATTGAGAGCTGGGGGAAAATGCGGTAGGCAGTAAAGTAGGTAGCAGTGGCAGTAACGGAATGCGGAATGCGGAACACGCTGGAGTCCTTCGTGCTCAGTAGTACAACAAAGAGTCTCCGCTTGTCAAAGTGTCAGAATGCTGATCGATCGTAGACCCTCCTGCTGGTGCTGGTGCTGGTTCTGGTGCTGGTGCTGGTGCTGGTGCTGGCACTGGCACTGGCACTGGCACTGGCGCTACTACTACTTCGACAATACTCAGTAGTACATCCCCGGGTCTGAGCAGAGTCAGTAGATCAGTCAGTATTCCGTACTTCGTATGCAGAACGAATGGCTCGTTACGGTGGCCTCAGCTCAGACATGGTTGTGGATGCATGATGTCGATGAGACAAGAGTTGCAAGAGATTGGGACAGACAGAGAAAGAAAGAAAGGAGTTCCGCCTTTCATTGGGTTCCTCTGTGCTTTTGTGAGTACGAAGTAGTGCAGATAGGCAAGGTCATCCGTCGATAGGCAGCAAGGTGGTGTGTGTGTGCGTGTGTGCATCTTTGCTGGACGCAGCGCGACTTCAAACTACGGGACGTCCGCTCTATATTTTCCCATGGCATATTAATTTCTCAGCCACGTACAGACTAGACCCAACAACAAACAATATGGCCTCACTCGCAACCTGGTATGCATGCCATAAATAGCCGACATATTTCGTACGCCATTCGCAGAGGGTGGATTATTATTCGCAGATGACCGGTCGTGCCATTGGCGATATCTCCTTGGCAGCGATATGGATGGCTCCAGCTTCGATATGGAGATATTATGGAGGCATCATGGGCCATCATGGCCGTGTTGGCGCTGCACTACTGCGTCCGCCGTACGTCTCTGCCTAAAACAAGGAGAAAAACAAGGGAGTGGACGACTTACCGTGTCACGTTGATCCTCGTGTAGTGTAATGTAGCCCGTACTACGGGTTGTCCCGAAATTCCCTTTTTGCTCTTTTGATCATTCTCCTCCTCTGATTGTAGGGGGCTCGAGCGTCTTGCATGATGCCGTCTGCGGGCGCTAACATACCCAAATCTCGGCTGCGGTTGGCTATCGCTAGCGCGTATCGCGTATCCACCTCTGGTAATTAATACCATTTCTCCAAGGTCCACTCTTTCACTCCTGTCCCCTGTCCTGCCTCTCTTCAAAGCTCTTCATCAACACCACGTTTCCTCCATCAGAATCCCAGAGAACCAGCAGCATCAGCATCAACATTCAAAGCTCAACGCTCCCTTCGTTTGCCTTTGCGAACTCGTCACTCTCTTTCACCCACGTTCATTACCCAATCTTTCACCATTTACACAATGGGTGAGTTCCGTCCAGAGTCCAGATCCATTTTCGTGCCCAGCACTAGCTCATCCATCGACTATTCGCGTCGACTGTCCCTCATCCGCGTCGATGATGGCGATAGATGACTGTACACTCGTACCGGCAACAGTCGTCGATGCGAATAGAACTTTCCCTTCCTCATCGTCGCCTGGCGATGTCAAAGTCGACGACGAGCTCCCATCTTCCATCTTCCATCTTACCTTGCTGGCACCTAGCACCACACAACCACGAATGCATCCATGCTAACATCCGTCTTCGTTACAGCCCCCGCTGCTCTGTCCAACCTCAAGGCCAAGTTCAAGGCCGCCTTCCGCAAGAAGGGCAAGAAGTCCAAGGAGGACGAGACTGCCGACGGAGCCACTGACGCCATGGGTAAGTGCAACACATGTAGAACACATGAAGGCCCTTAGCGCCATCCACTCCGTCACACAGCCGCCCAAGATCCCAACGCACATAGTGCACGATGCTAACCCGCGACTCATAGCTGCCGGCGCTCCTGAGGGCGAGGATGCCACCGCCGAGGGCACCAAGACCGATGAGCACGCTCACGCCGCTGAGGGTGGTAAGTCATATCATCCCCATTCAACTCATTGTCCCACGCGCGCTGCATTGCAGTGCTGGAACAGCTTCATTCCTCCGAATTGCTGTCTCTTTGCCCGAGAGTTCATAGGCAAATGCTAACTTCCATTCCAGCCGGCGAGCACCACGACGACCAGGCTGGCGAGGCTGTCGGCGCCGAGGGCGACGATGCCAAGCACACCACCACCGCCTAAGCTGGAGGTGATGAAGTAGGAGGAGGAGGAAAGAGGCCACGTTGACAAGGATTCGTAATACCGACGTGGCTTCGATTAATAGCTGGGTTTGTGGGCAAAAACAGAAATCCGGTGTCAATGGGCGTTGTTCTTTTTTCTTCTTCACTTCGTCATTATCATGATGATGTGGGCGTCCAGCATAATTTGTGGCTGTGGGGGTGTGCGTGGTAGCATGAGATACATTTGACCTTGCTATCAGGGACGGAAGAAGGAGAAGGGGGAGCGAGACTCAACCGAGTCTTGCTGTGCTGTTGCTTTTTCACATGAGGTTGTTGTTTGATGGAGTTCGAGATACCCTTCGAGGAGACCAATTGAGAGATTCCTATTCCGGTTTCCACGCTAAACCAACGCTAGTTTGACTTCGGCTTATCGACACGTGATGAATCTAAATCCCTCAGTGACGTTATGCCTCTTCGGGGCAAGCATGAAGCTTAATATGGGGGGCCGTCAGTGGCCCGAGCGTCTTCTCTCGACAGCGTTGCCCACGCGACATTTTTGATCTTCCCAGGGGCATTCACATCTACCTATGTCTCTCCGGTGTCTCTCCCACATGGCAACATCAAAGAAAGGGTGTCGCACCAGCGACGTCCCCAGAGAACGACCCGAACCAGCATGTCTAGCATCCAATGAGTGACTGCACAACTCGTCACCACCTTGCTACACGCAGACAGCAAAGCCGGTCGTCGCTTTAGTCCCATAAGTCCACCCAACCCTCTAAAACCAACGCTACGACAACGGTAGCAGGGTTTCACGATTTCTGCGTCGAAAAGAGCCCCCGTAGTCTCTCTCTTTTGTGCTTCTCCAGCCCGGCTAGTTTAGAAAGTCTATCTGGAGCCGTAGACACGATGGAACACTAGCCAAGGATTTTAGGGTCTCCCTCCCAAGTCCTCCTTCGGCTTTTGAAAAAAATCCTCCTCCCGCTAAACGTTTTCCATATCCCGCCTCTTTTTAATACCTAGGCAGGTAGGCAGGGTAGATAGGTAGGTATCTATCTCTCCAGAGACGTGCCTCCAGATAAGCTGGTACGTAGCATTTGCCGCGCTGGCTTCAGCATCGTATGTTTCTGGCGACGCCGGTGTCGCATGCGAAACCTGGGGGATCCGAAATGGTTCTCTTTTTACGAGTTGACGATGCTCTTTTACGGATTACTTAACCCCGTACTTTGCCTTCATCGCCACACACCATCTTTCACGAAGCGTGCTGGCGATAGGTTAGGTGGAATCGGAGTAGGGAGTAGGGATCTCCTTGATTATTCATCGTCGACTCCGTACTCGTAGCTTTGTTTCGATCTGTTTCGATCGTGAGAGGGATCGCTTTGTTTTGCTGAGGACGGATTGAACCCCACGGAATATGAGATCCTTATCCTCGTCCGACACGTGGACATCTACCTATGCCATTACTTGGCCGGTACGGAATACGTACGGATTAGAGATGTTCAGATTACAAATTCATTTAATTCAATTCACTGACTTCGGAGAGTGAGATTGGAATATTATTTTATTGATTATCTCTGGTCGTCATTGCATGCAGACTGAGGCTTGTCATGCAAGGCCTGCCACATGACACTCCTAATGTTGCGCATCTGACCACGGCATACTACTTCGATCGTAGCAACATGTAGGTCTGCGCTACAAGTTGTCCAGTCCAGTGGCGCCTATTCCGTATGTCCATATGGCTCTTGAAAATGCCGTATTCTGAGATACGTGTATTCTCTACGACAACCAACTGCGTCGTGCCAACCCTGGCCCTTTGCGGAATCGCAGGTATCCCTTCAACAAGCATCGTTTTTGAAGAATCAGCTCTTTTTGATCTTGTACTGATTCAACACATTTAAATCTCTTTCCCCTCAGATCCCAGGGGAGTGGGTAATAATAGATGGTGGATAACGTCGATCCTAAGAGTCGTATGTACATGGTTCTATCCGCTAGGCCGATCACTGGATTTTGCCCATGGCGCTTGCGTTCCAACAAAGGCGGCATTTGCGGGGTGTAGTTGTCCTGCGTTGGGCTGGAAACCCGCAGGTGATCGCGATTGTGTCATACCAGGTCCCATGGGAGGGGGAGGCATGGCCCATGGTGCAGCCGTACCGCCGGCGCCTGGGAGAGGGGGAGGCGGCATCGTTGAAGACGAAGCAATATGGTGGTTCGCCATGTGAGCAGATTGCAAAGGTTTGGGCGCATTCGGATCCTGATCCCAGGAGAACAGCGAGCCGAAATAGAAATGCTGAACGACAGGAAACTTCGAGAGCACTTCAGCGTTGAACATCTTGATCATACCCTTCGTCGAAAGTTAGCGCTCAACGACACAACGGACTTCATTGTGGGATGTTTGCCAATTACCTTATTGATCTTACCCCATCCATCTTTTATACCCGAAATGTCGTACAGGATGGGACTGTGCTCCCAGAAAGGACCCTTCTTAACATCATTGATGAAACCAACGGCAGAGAAATACATATTTCGTTTTCTCTGATCCTCAACATATTCTGGTTTGATGATGGTCGAGGGCTTAGGGGCTCGGAACAATGAGCCTTCCATTGGCATGGCCTCTGTCTCCGATATGGGGCGGGTGAGCTGAGCGGAACCGTATATGTAGGGTTGGAATGAGTGGTCATCTAGGCCCCAGACTCCATGTGTACCAGCAGGCTCGAGGGTGTAAGTCAGTATAAGCCGGCGCACGACTCGGAGGTAAGGCTCGAAAACGCCCAGCACGATATTTCGCTCTATATCGCCATTAGGACTGCCATCTTTGAAAGCACCCAATTTCCATAGGCATCCGAGAAAGGCCAGGAAACTTAGCTCGTGGCCAGTTCCATAGTCAAGACGCTGGGCGCTTCCAAAGGCACCCAGAAGATAGGATTCAATCTCGACGATAGCCGGCTCCTCCTGGCCACTATCACCTGAGCTGCATCGCAAGACAGATTCCGGAAGAAACTCTTCAAGAAGAGCTGTCGCATTCTTCTCTAGTAGCTCGTGCCACTTCCGAAAACTGATGTTACCAAAGCGCCGAGGGCCATTATCAGGCGGCGCTTCATCAATGAACGCCTCGAGCTTGGCGAGCATCTTCTGCAGTCGACTAATGGACTCGGCTGGTTGGGTCTCATATTCAGAACCAAGCAAAAAGGTCTGGATCTTTTCTTTTCCGTCGTCGTCAGTGTACTTGCGCGGGCACATGGCGCGATTCAGCTGCATGACGAATGTACCGATATCTCGGTAGGCTTTGGAGGTTAGAAACTTGGAAACATCTGGGCCTTCGTTGATTTGCTTGGTAGGACGGCAAAAGGTATGAGAAGCCGTGGTATCGAGGATCTCCAGCACGGGAAAAGCGCCTTCTCGCTGCTGGCGACTTGAGGGCCGCGAAAGAACGTCCATGATGAATGTGGGTGCTACAGCGTGTAAATCCTAGTACCAAGTAGTAGATAGCTCGTCGCAACAATCGTTGTTACTATGCCCGAGTGGAAATGGTGTTCTTGGTATTCCGTGCTGCAGAATGGACACGGAGAAGATGCGTTGAGGTCCGATGCGGTGCACCTACGTAATGGTGGAAGGGGTAGGTATTCCGTACCGAGGACGGTACCTACCGGTGGGGTCCTGGTATGTATTAGGTAATAACGCTTGCTGCACCGATTCGCCCCGCCATTGCACGCGAAAGGCAGGTTAGGTACGAGTACCTGGGAGGTACCTGCTGCCCTGGAGCACGCTGGTGCTACAAAACACAGTACGGAATACGGTGCCTACTTCGTACCTGCCGAAGTTTTCCGTCCCGCGCCTACTCTTACCTGCCAGCGAAAGCATCGTGACGCGTTCCTACCTCAAACAGGCTGCTTCTTCTTACCACATATATACTCCTACTTGGTGGACAGCCGGATTCTTACCTACCATCTTCTGAATCTGTAAAGAGACAGTCACGAACCATGAGGCCCCAAAGAAAGGAATTTATCCGGTCACCACCCGACCGCGAATCCGAACCCGAAAGCTCCGACGAGGATAGTATTCCCGCGGTTGTGAATCGAACTACGTGCTCATCGCCCTCAAAACGTCTTGCTGCCGTCTCTCCCTCCCACTTGAATGCCAACGCATTAAAGAGATCTTATTCCGATTCAGCCCAAGGCGTCATTACGCTGTATCCCGCATCTAAAAAACAGAGGAACAAATACGACATGGCGCCCGATTCCCCAAAAGCGCGCCCGGTTGAAGTGACTGTGCCAACAACCTCCTTTGTCGAGAGCCCCGATGCGAGCTCTGGCGATGATGTTGATGAAGGATTAGTGTCCAGCGTGAACGATGCATTCCGCCAGCTTAAGACTCTGCAAGCACCTCAGAATCCCACAGAACAGTCACAAAAAGAAGCGTCAATTTCACAAAAGTCAAGTGGAGATGAGTCCCTCATACTTGAAGATGAGAAAAGTATGAGCCAAAGTCCTGGTTATCGCCTGGAAGTTCTCTCGGATTCAACTTCCGAAATCGACATCCCATTACTGGACCAGGAGACTGAAGACACCTCTCCGCCTACCAGGGACATTGTGACAGTCGAGGATACGAATAGGGGAGAGGTTAGACATGAAGAGCCTCACTCAATTGGACAAGAGCATGTTCTAGATGCCGTCACGACATCACCTTCGGAGCAAAAAGGGCCTGAGAGTCAAAAGCCTGAGCGACAAAAGCGTTCTGCTCCTACCAAACCGACAGATTGGACATACGAAGAAAAGAAAATACTGTTTCGATACATACAAGACTCGTATCCTACCTGTCCAGACTTGAACCGTATTCGCTGGGAGTTGAACAAGACTTTTGCTGAGACAGCGGCCTTGACAGAACAAATCCTTGACAAAATGCTCGCTGCTGTCCTAAACGAGCTGTCGGCAGAGGAACGTACAGCCAGAGTACATAGAATCATGCGTACGAATGTACGGTAGTTGGACGAGTCTTAGAGAACCGGGCCCGTCACCGAGAGCAGCATGGTATGTTCAGCACGTCTACGGTTACAATTGGGAAGATGTCGGAGACATCCACCCGGGCCGGGGCGATACCATACCTACACCAGGCGCCAACATCTTCTCTCACCTGATTACAACCTAACACCTAATGCAGTCTTGTAGTATTCAGTTCGTCGCCAACTCCCACCGGTCCCTAGTACTAGAAAGAAGGCTTCCATGCCGATGCCCTGGGAGGCCGGGGTCATACCTAACCCTCTCTCTCCATTGGTGCTAAGAATTCCATTGTCTTTTGCCATTCTCTGCCTAGACAGTCGGCGGTAAGCATACAAGTGGGGCGCCCCCCGGATTGATACCCGGACAGTCTTCGGTCAGATACGGCCAGCCCGATCCCCGACGGTCCGGCACTGTTTAGAGAGTGGGTCGCGTCTAGTTCCGTTACGTAACCCGTGGCACTTACATACCGTAACCACACTCGTTACCACCGCTTCCGTTTTTCTGGCTGGGCCGTTGGAGTTTGATGGAGCTAAAGTGAGAAGAGATAGATAATGAAGAAAACATTGCATCTACCCGCCTGGCCTCGCGTATATTCCCGTAGAAAAATGCGACTCTCGCATGTACGGTACCTAGGCTAATGCAGAGTTGACAGGATCTCCTATCGCCTTCCACATTCCGTACATCGCACATACTGCGTACTGTACGGAAGACGTACGTAAATTCCCTAACGTGTGCGACTTGCCTGCTTGCATGCTAGCACGGAACATAGAAGGGCCTTGAGAGAACGAAGCTGCGCCTTTAAGCGTGGTTTTTACACCGTTATAAGCGCGCTAATGTACAGACCCTGCCCCTTTAGGCCTAGCCCATGGAATGTTTCCCTCGTCTGCAGCAGAAACCTGGGCCGTTTCTGTGGCACCCCCGGTCCCAGCAACACCCTTTTCCCCCCCGGCCCAGTCCAGTCGCACTCACCCGACCTGATAACTGCCTGCTGCTGGTCTGCTGCCACCGATTGCCGCCAGCCAGCTTAACATATACGTATACCTGCTCGGACCCAGCCCAGCTTTCTGGAAGGGATTTTCGTTTTCCATTCTTGTTCTATCCCCAAAGCCAGCTTTCCTTTCCTCTTCTCCAAGCATCCAGTTCGTGGGAGAGAGAGAGAGGACCGAAAAATAATACCTACCTACTAAGTGAACCACATCTCGAGATCCGATCCGATCCAATAGCTCTTCTCTCACAGCACAGGTCAGTGACACCGCGTCTCTCTCTGAAACAATTCGTCTTGTGTCTTGTGTCTTGTCAGATCACGAGAACAAGTAAACAAGGCAACGTGACTCGCTGCCTTCATAGGTGTCGTGATCGGAGCGAAGCAGCGCAACCCCCTCTGATATCCCTCCCCCCTCCCGCGCAGACACCACTTCAGTCGCTTACGGCGTGGTAAACACAGCGACCTACGAGATACCGAGAACTGACTGGAACATATCGTCGCAGTGTGATTGCGCTTCCGCAACCTCCATAATACCTTGCTAGAGCGCGCCGCTACTCCTGTTTCTTGTGACGAAGTCCCCATAGCCGCCAACATGTCTGAAGCGGAAGGATCTGATATTCTCGAGCACGACGACTCCATCATCTCAAGCGAAGGTGTCATGGACGTTGTAGATGTTGCCGACCACGCTTCAGTCGCCGACCATGCTGAGGTTGCTGATCACGCCGAAGCTACTGAGGCTATTGAAGCTGGTACTATTTCGCCCAGAGCAGTGAGATCGCCTACATCTCCCACAAAACCTGGACCTCCTGTAGTTCCGAAACGCCCTAGCACTTCAATGTCCGCCGTTCGTCGAACCGGCACTGCCACATCATCCGCGACTAGACCCACGGCAAGCACTGCTGCGCGTACTGCGGGCAGCGTCAGCAAGCCGCCCGTGAGGCCTCCTCCTACAAGCTCGACTGTAGTGAAGAAACCTGCTGGTACTGCTCCACCACCAGGCCATCGTCCAAACACGTCTGTGTCGCTGCCTTCGAAGGCGAATCTGAGACCAACTCCGACATCTACATCCTCTACTGTCAGAAAGTCCACGCCTTCGATAAACCCACCTCCAGTACCCAGAGTTAGCACTACCAACCTGAGTCGGACGGTGACTCACACTGGCGTGTCTACTGCTCGCGCTGCTACAAGCGCGAGCACGAGATCGAGTATTGGTGGTGGCATTGTTGCTGACGCGAAGAAGCGCCTTTCTTCACTGAGTGGCTCTCCTACTGTCTCCACAGTCTCGAGACATGCTTCGCGCCCTTCGACTTCTTCTAACTCTGGAGCTATCGCAAAAGAAGCCGATGAGCTTAAGGCGAAGCTTGCCGAGAAGGAATCCGAGGTCAAAGCCCTGAAGGATCAGGTGTCTGCGTCTGAGGAGAAGATAGCCGAGTTAGAAGCCAAGATCAGTGCTGGCGTTGACAGCGTGCAAGATGCTCAGGATTCTTTGCATCACGGCAGCGAAGAGCTCCTAGAAGCATTGAAGGCTACCCATGCGACTGAAAAGGAACACCTCGACAGCCAAATCTCTGAAGCCCTCAGCAACCTGAAGATTGCCGAGGAAGAGCTCGAGCGCCACAAGATCCAGCTTGCTGAGTTAGCAAGCGCCCAAGAAGCCAAAGATGCTTCAATCGATGGACTTCAGGCTAGGCTCGAGTCCCTGCAGCTCGACAAGGATGCTGCGTCAAAAGACCTTGAGACTGCATTGGCTCGCGCAACGGAAGAACACGCTGCCGAGCTAGAATCCATGAGGAGGACATTTGAGGAGCAACACCAAGCTAAACTCGAATCTCTACAGCTCGACAAAGACGCTACATCCAGAGATCTGGAAATTGCATTGGCCCAGGCAAGAGAGGAGCACGCTGCTGAGCTTGAAACTCTGAAAAAGACATGGGAACAGCAGCATCAAGCTCAGCTCGAGTCTCTAAAACTCGATAAGGATGCCACGTCGAGAGATCTTGAGGCTGCATTGGCCCAAGCACGAGAAGAGCATGCTGCCGAGCTGGAAACTTTGAAAAAGACCTTCGAGGAGCAACACCAAGCTGAACTCGAATCTATACAGCTCGACAAAGATGCTACATCAAGAGATCTCGAGGATGCGCTAGCTCGGGCGAAAGAGGAACACACTGCCGAGCTTGAAGCTTTGAAGAAGACCTTTGAGGAGCAACACCAAGCCAAGCTTGAGTCTTTGCAACTCGACAAGGATGCCACGTCGAGAGATCTTGAGGCTGCATTGGTTCAAGCAAGAAAAGAGCACGCTGCCGAGCTTGAAGCTCTGAAAAAGACCTTCGAGGAGCAACACCAAGCCAAGCTCGAGTCTTTGCAACTCGATAAGGATGCTACATCGAGAGAACTCGAGGATGCGCTAGCTCGGGCAAGGGAAGAACACGCTGCTGAACTGGAAGACATGAAGAGAGCATGGGAAGAGCAACAAGTAGCTGCAATCGAAACTCTGAAAGCAGCGCACGCTACCGAACTTGAGCAAGGAAAGGCCTCAGTTAGCGACAAAGAAAAAGCTCTCAACGATCTGAAGGCCTCACACGATGCTCTGCAAGGCCAGATAGACGAATTGGTCTCCTCTAGAGACAGCGCAGGCGTGGCTAGTGGTTCCAAAATTGCAACTCTAGAGGCCGAACTCGCGGAGCTAAAGGCCACTGCTCAGCAGGATAAGGCCGCCCTTGCTGCCGCCCAGGCCGAGGTAGAAGAACTAAAGCAGCAACTCGCGGATTCCTTGGCTCTTGTCGATGCTACCAAAGAGGAACTGGCTATATTCAAGGCTGATTTTGCCGCTATGCAGCAAGAACTTGCCCAGGCCGAAACAACCGCCTCAACCAACGCTACCCTTGCTGAGCAAATCAGAGAAATGGAGGAGAGATACGAAAAGCTAAAGCAGGATCATAAAGCCTCCATGGAGACGCACGAGAACCAATTGAGACTGATTTCAAAGGACTACGAGGATGAAATCGAGAGTCTCAAGGGCGATGCTTTCTTCAAACGCAAATTCCATGTCCTCGAGGAAGAATACAAGGAGCTACAAGCAAAACTTGACGAACTAGCCAGCACGCACGACAAGGCGATCGAGACACACGCTGAACATTTACAAGCTGCGAAGGCCGAGCATGAAGTTACCGTTCAGACGCTTATGGAAAAAGAAGCGGACTTCCGACAGGCTATGGACGCCCTGCAAGCAAAGCACGCCATGGAGTTGGAGGGTGCAATCAGCGACGCTGGTGCTTCCCAATCTACTCACCTGGAGGAAATTGAGGCCCTCAAAGCCAGTCATGCTAAACAAGTTGAACTCGTCAAGGCGGAGAGCGATGCCGTTCTAGCCAAGGAGCTAGAAGCCTTGAGAACGGCCCATGCCCAAGATGTCCAGACCCAAATTGACGAAATTAACACTGCCCATGCCAACAAACTACAGGCTATGAGCAAGGAGTCAGAAGAGCTGAAGGCCACCCACGCCAGTGAACTACAGGCTATGAGCAAGGAATCACAGGAACTCATGGCGATCCACGCCAATGAATTACAGACTCTGAGCAAGGAAATGGAAGAGCTTAAGGCGACCCATACGAACGACATGCAAAATATGGGCCAGGGATCGGAAGAGCTGAAGGCAATCCACGAAAACGAGCTACAAGCCATGACCAAGACTATGGAAGAGCTCAAGGCGACTCATGTCAGTGAACTCCAGACTATGAGTGAGAAGTTGGAAGAGCTCAGGGCCATTCACGCGAACGAGCTACAGGCTATGAGCGAGAAGCTCGAGGATCTCAAGGCGACTCACGCCAGCGACCTAGAGGCTGTTAAAAGAGAACTCGAAGCGACCTACGCTGAGAAACTCCGCGCCCAAGAAACGGCTTTGGAGGCAGCTCACGCCGATGCTCTCAATGCGCAGAAACTAGAAGCCGAAGCAGCTATCGCTGAATTGAACGATGCCCACGCCCGAGAACTCTCAGGCAAGAATGCCGACGATGGAGCCCTCCAGGCCCAATTGGAAGCATTGAAGCAGGCTGTGGAAGATGCCCACGCTGAGCTTGAAAAGGCCAAAGATAGCCACGAGGAAGCTCTTCGTTCAATCAAGAGAGACACTGACGAGAACCACTCTGCTGAGGTAGAAAAACTGATCGCTATGCAATCTCAAGCTGTGGAAGCAGCTAAAAGTGACGCCTTGATTTCACAGAAGAATGCCATCGACGCGCTTGAAGCCAAGCATGCTCAGCACGTCGAGGAATTATCAAGGAGCCATGAGAACAACCTCGCTACCGAAGTTGACAAAATCTTTGCCATGCAGTCGGAAGCGGCCGAAGCAGCCAGAAACAAGGCATCTTCTGACCACAAACAGGCGGTCGAGGCTCTTGAAGCCAAACACATGGCTACTATTGACTCGTTAACCAGTGACTATGAAACCAAACTCACCAATGTAGCTTCGACGGCGGCTCAGCACCAGGCATCTGCTTCAGAATTACACTCCAACCTACTCTCGGCCAAGGACGCTTTGGCCAAGGCTCGATCTGATGTTGAGAGTCTGGAACAAAGACTTGCCGAAGCGAAGGCTATGAATCATCAAGTTATGGCCAAGGCAGATGAGGAGGTTGGTGAACTTCACCAGCACCTCGCGCACGCTAAGATGCAGAACGTTGAGTTAATGGCCGAACTCGATGCTCTCAAGAGTCAGAAGGCCGACGCGATTTCTAATGCTCTCCGAGCGGAGCTTGAGGCGTTGAAGAGAGAATACGCCGATTCAGTTGCTAAGTCTGAAGCATCGACAGCGAGACTTCTCGGCGAATTCGGTGCTCTACAGAAGGACAATGATGCTAAGAGAAACGATCTCGAGCTCATGAGAAGACAGCTAGCTGCTGCCAGTCAAGACGTCCTCATCGCGCAGAAGGAGCTCGAAGCCCACCAGAACGATACAACTGCCAAGATCAAGAGTCAGGAAGCAGACTATCGCGATATGTACGAAAACTTCACGCACATGGTTGAAGAAGAGCAAAAGAAGAGGGCAGCTGCGGAGAAGGAAGCCCATAGTGCCAAGTCTAGATTCGCGGAGATGGAGGCTCTGATCAGAGTCAAGGATGCCGAAGTTGCTGAAGCCAGGGTGAGTATATTAGATCATTACTCCGGCAAGTCCACATGACCAAGGCATACTAACACAATTAACAGGCAGCCGCTGCGGCAGCACGTGCCAATGGCAAGGGAAGGGAACATGGCGAGCTAGAGCTCTCCACGCCTCCTGGCGAGGAGTCTGACTTTTCCTCCTCGGTGATGGGCGCGGTATGTCACTCCTTACATTGCATTCTTTGCGCTGAAGTGAAATGCTAACGTGTGTTTATCAGCTCGCTGAAGCGAGTATGTCCCTTAAAGGCCTTCAAGCCATTGACGACGACATGAGAGATCGGAATTTGCGGTACGCATCAGTCATATCCTTGAGTAGTCGATCTTTAACTGACATTGAGAACAGCATGCTTAAGTCAATGTCAGATGTACACCCAGATTATCAGTAAGGGATGTGTCGGATTGGCGTTGTTACAGCATATTTTGTCCCTGCGTCGACAACCCCCTGACTTGTTACCTTTTTTGACGGGACTTCAAGGGCGTTCTGACGCATTTTGAAGCTAGTTGTCCGGACTTTAGGGTTGTCGATCTTCTTCGAATGGAGGAGTTGAACTTCTGGCGGCTATGAAGAAGCAGTTTTTGCCCGCCGAGGAGGAGACATATATAACGTTTTCTACCCCCTTCCTGTCTTCGGGTCGTGGGATTGTATGAATAGGGAGTACTTTTGACCGGGTACTAATGTCCAGTTAGGCGGCTCAGTGACAGTTTGTCATGGTTAATGGTGGTGGACGATACCCCCTTGCTGGCCCTCCTAATAATACGATGATCATGTCTTATGCTACTCTTCTTTCGTGATGCGGTGCGTGAATGTAGTTGAAATTTTGATTGTGTAGTGCCGTCGTCGCAATTGTTTTTCAGGGTGATATCAAACCCCCTGTTCCCATCACTCACTCACTCACTCACTCGACATGTAACTAACAAAACTGAAGAATCAATAGTATCCTTATTACCACCTTTGCGTCTAAGACTTACCCATTCATTCCATCCAATTCACCTCCTTCCTCTCATCTCTCCCCTTGAACCACGTCCTCACCACTAATAATTATCAGGATAAGGTAACGGCCGGGTCTTCAAGGTACCCTGGGAGCGCCTTGCGCCCGAACAGTCGCAGCAGAGGCTATGGTTGCAGACTTTGCATTTGCCGTGCGGGAAGTCGCGGGTTTTTCTGCAGATGCAGCATCTGTGGGAGGACATTTTGTGTTTGGGTTGGGAGTTTGGGATGCTTGTTGGGTTTGTTGGGATGTATGAGGTGTGGGGAGTGATGATAATAGGGATGAGTGTGAGGATGAGAAGTCGGATCGGTAGGTCATATATCCATGAAATTGTCTCTTCTGGATCACGGAAATAGACTCTGTTTGATGGTAGTCTTAGTTCATCATGGATGTTAATGTCAATGTTTTCCGTTTGTAACGCAAGCTTTAGGTCTTGACCCTTTCACCTGAGTCGCAAAGAGGTGAATAAGGCATTGTGCTGTATGAAGCGGTTCAAAGGATTCGGCCCGACGCGCATTCTTTCAGATGAGGTTGGTGCAAAGAATTGTTCATTAAGGGAGGACAATTGTATCACGTTGGAAATAACAAGAAATTCCAAGGGGGTTGAAAGGATGGTGTATTCAACTACCACTGCTACGGATAGGGAACACGCTGACGATGTCTGTGTATCATGACTTCGCACGAAAGCGTGTGGCTTCAGAACTCAAGGACATGCTTGCCCCCATCCAACCTCATAGAAAGCAACCCCGTATCATCCTCGACATCCCCAATGGCCTCCTTACCATCCACCAATATCGAGGATGACGCCGTGGATGTGCAAGTACTGGGAGTCCACACAATATCCTTCGTAACCCCATTCGGCACCTCGACCTCAGCAATAATGCAACCGGTTGTCGTGTTGCGCTGTACCTTCGCCCAGTATCGTCCGAGGCTCGTGACGAAGCCGCCCTGGACATTCGTCAGATCCCCTAATTGGGGCGCAAATCGGACCCGTTCGCCCGCGAGGCCAATAACGCTTAAGCCCAGGACTTGCTCCGTTAGCGCCGTGACGGGACCCGTAGACCAACCATGCGCATGCGATGTATACGAGTAATCTTCCTCGTACCCTGCGTCATGACGGTATCCAAACGTTCCGTCTGTCAGATATCCCTCGATCATGGTGGACTGAGTGCCATTTTCGTTGGCCAGATACCAGCCCCAGCTTGTACGTATCACGTCGAGGGCGCGTTGCGGCTGTCGAGCTAGGAGATGGGCCTGAATCTCGAATGAAGTGATAAAGGGGGACACCTCGCCAGGGAGTTCAGGGGATTCCGGGCCAATGGATCGCCAATTCTTCGTCAACCACGAGGATATCGCCTTCGCTCGGGCCCCTGTGCCGTTAACTACACCTAAGAGGACGGCTAAGGTGTTGCCGTCCTGTGAGTGTAGACCGGTATCAAATGACCCGTAGTTGTCTTTGAAGGCGCCGACGCTCGCGTCCCAGAGTTTCTCGTTGATAGAATCTCTGAGGCTTGCGGCGGTTTTAAGCCAAGACTCGTTCAGGCCCGTCGTATCGCCTATCCAAGTCGCCATGGTCGCGCCTGTGGTTAATGTGTGATAAGCTAACATTTGTGCCGATGCCAGATAACCTTTGGAGTTGAAGCGGCCCCAGTCGTTCGCATAGTTGGATATGTCTACGAGACCTACCTCCGGTTTGATTTGGGCGAGGATGAAGTTCATGGCGAGCGTATACCTTTCCCAGTAGAGGCTTAGGAAGTCCACATCGCCAGAATACAGGACGTAGTTGTAGAGTCCGATCATAGTCCACCTGTGCCATATAAGACACGAAACAGACGTGATTCATTCAATTCATCTTACATATGATAGCTGTCACTCGCCGAAGCATTTAATGGTGGACCTGAGAACGGTAACAAACCCGAGTCGGCCTGTAATTCAGGAGAGTCAACTAGAATGTTCAAAGACCACTGCCAGAGAAGGGCCTTTACCTGAAGTTCGTATAACGATTGTAACGAATTCTTTATGCTCCTGAATGGCATTAGCATGAGTGTGTAGGAGAAGCCAACAGAACACAGAGTATACTCTAGATCACCCGTGCTGTAGAATGAGGCAGGGCCAGCTACGCCCATATCCCCTGGCCACACTGTTCTATCTCTTTTTGCGCCATCTGTGTTGATTGTATTGCCCGGTCCAGCAACGCCGTTGTTTTGCCACGCAACATTGGGAGACGGCCATGCTCTACCTGTCGATGGAAGGATAGCACTTAGCTGTAACGTGTAGGCCCCGGAATACCAAATCTTATTAAGGAGGTCATCATTACTGTGGAAATATCCTTGATATGCTCGCAAATTGGGCCATGTTGGCTGGAATGATAATTCAAGGTAGACATTGCTGATCATCGCGGAGACGTCCTTGCCAGTCAGAAATAGCGTCAAATATCGGAAGCCGCCTCGGAGATTCTCAAGCGGCATCACGTAGCTGAATCGACCTGGAGAAGTAAATTGACTGTAAATGGCACCGTCTGGTCTCGCGTAGTTGCCGTTGCTGGAGTCAGACCCATGGCCTACCCAATTTCTGGCTTCCGAAAAAGCTAAGCCAAGCGAACCGCCCTCGGTGGCCGAAGATATCGAATATTCGATGGTAACAAGGCCACCAACTTCCTTACCGAAATCCAGGAAGACACCAGGATCGCTGCTACTAAAGGGGAGAATCGCAGGCCAGGTGGCAATTTTCCGACCGTTTGCCAGGTCGTATATGGCGAGCGGAGTCACGTTACGCGATGTAGGTGCAAAGTTGTTGGCATCCCACTCACCAGAGTAGGCGGGCTCCTCAATCCCGGAACACGGCGTATCCCTCCAGCATCCTCCAGACACGTGCTGTGTGGCACCGAGGATCCAGGTTGTCACGGCGAACAGAGATAGATACGAAAACGAAACCATGGCGGATACCAAGGCAGAAGCCGATATAGTAAGGGCACCGGACGATGGTTAAGGGATACAAATGATATCTTGAGATTGCCCGTAGGACCAGGTGGAAATATTGGAATGAGACAACTTACCTACCAACCACCGTGTTGTGATTGCATCGGTATGTATATGATATGCGAACCACAAGAATGTACGGAGGAGTATGCACGTAAACACGTGAGGGGACTCGAGATGGAGATGAATTCCAAGAACTGGATGTCCCCCTTGTCCCCTAGTTTCTTTGTGCGTGATGTTGTACTCCGTATTAGGTAGCAGCCAAGGGCAGCTTCCAAGTTCCAAGCAGCAAACGGCAGCGATGCCAGCCGGTTTACTTGGTCCATTTTCCCGGTTATGTCCAAGCAGCCAGCCGTTGATCGACACCGTAATTATCCGCAATTCATTCACACGCCGCAACGAAGACAGTCATGAGCCTGGCCGTTCGTAGCATGCAATTCGGTCGTATGACTGGGCCAAGCATTTCGGTGGGCGACCCCCTGGCCGTCTCCTGGACGGGTTTCCAGGTGTTCTGTCCACCGCTCCCGCACCGCGCGCTGGCAGATACCCACATGATACATGCCCAAAATGGTAGGCCGTTGGCTTGTCTTGAGAAAAGCATCAGCTGCAATATCGAGTCGCATCGTGGCGCTTGGAAGGGAGGCTCGGGTATGCGGGACGTACAGTACTTATTATACTCCCAATGCATGGCGCACGCGATCGACAAATCAGTGGTGGGTGCACGCCACGTAATAGATTCATAGGAGATCTGTCTCATATCACTCCATGGTCGGACTCCATCAGGACGGCGTATGTGTACATATCACAGGCCGGGCGGTTGGGAGGTACAAGAAGTGATGTGCCACTGAACAGGGCACACCACTTCTGTGTTGTGAATGGTTGGTATATCGTAGATAGAGTGTTCGGGAGATCCTCTCGATGACCCTCGATATACAGACCCTCGACAGCGATGCCCGTGTTGATCAACATGTGCGGGGTAACGAGCGGACTTGCAAGTCGAAGAAGGTAGGGATGTTTTTAGTGTGTTGATTGATGGCTTCAAGGTCTGGCTTGTATCGGCCAAGTACCCGCACTAAAAACCGGGGATACCCTCTAAATACATCTGGAGGGGCGAACGATATCCTTGTAAGGAGGTATTTCGCAGGTACAGCGGTTAGTGGCGAGTTACCTAAGGAACGGTTAGTGCCCAGGTGATGGCCAAAGGACCCAGCTGACTGGATCATCCAGGTCAAGGGCTGAATCCTGTCAGACAGATCTATCAAAACACACAGACTGCGATTATCGTATCTCAATGATGTCGATGTGAATGTATCGTATGGCACATGTCAATGTGAGGTCAAGGTACGGACCTGATGGAATATGCAATGTCACGCAAATTGTTGTTTTAAGCTTTGCGGTATGAATGCTTCTATGGGGTACCGACAGCGGCGCGAAGCCGCTCTATTCTTTCGAGATATTGCCCAATCGGGATAGATAGTCAGAGGCCAATTTCATGCGTAATTATCGAGGCAGGTACTATTGCGTCAAGCACTGGAGCTCGAGGAAGCCGCAAGCCTCATTTCTCTGGCAGCTCTTGCTCTCATCAAAACACGAAGAGGCGAGAAGGACGGGAAAGAAAGAAGCCGCATTTTAATTACCGGTTATTAGGTGGTATTTTGTACAGTAGTGTCGACAGGTACGCGGCAGACCTAGGAAAGTGTACCTGGTATTTTCCACTATCTCGCCATAAATAGCAACCCTCAAGGCCGGCTAAACCGCAAGCAGACTGGCGCACCTGCCTAACTGCGCACTAGTCCATGCACATAATGTAGTTAAGTATTAACGGAAAGATACAACAAGTGACATGTTGCTTAATTGCACATCATATAGTTTGCGAGTTCCCTGGCAAGTACAGCGGCGTTCAGTTGAACAGGCGCAGGTATCGCTACCTCATAATTAACCTTATCTGCTGCGCATCTACAAGCTAACTCGTCGCTCATCACCCCGTCACCACGCTGCTCGCGCTGCTCCCGCCGTCTATCCGTCTATTAAAACCCGCACCGGCATACATAGTCCGTTAGGTACGGCCACATAATACACTGCCTGCCCCAAATAGTGTGTGTAGGTAGAATGCCCAGGAGATACGTAGTCGCAAGTACCCGGCATGTACTAACGTTCCATGTTCCAACTGTGAACTCCTCCCCCAGAACCAACCCAAATTAGCGAACCAACTTATTGAATTCCTCCCCCCTCCCTCTCCCCTTTTTCCTGGCGTAGGTAATAGGACGTCCCGCTTGCTACCTGCTGCTTGCTGCTCACACAAGCCACAAAGCACGGGGCACACACACACGACTCCCACAACGCACTCCCGCCCTTGCTAAAGACGCTCTTTATGCTCGGAGAACAAACGAAGAGTGCCACATGCAAGACGAGCGACGGGCGACGCAAGCCGGAAGACGCAAGACGGAAAAAGACGAGCGACAACAGAAGACAGACGATCGCGTCGAGGCCCTGTTTCCCACTCGCAGTCGCTGAGACGCTGAGCCGCTGAGCGTGGTCCGTATGGTGCTTGTCCGACTTACAGGCGATCGACGAGCCCGCCAATCCCTCTAGCTCGGCTCTCAACGTCCGTCGTCCATGCTAGTCCCGCCTACCTTTCGAAACCCTGCATCGTGCAACACGACACAAGAATAGGGGACTCTTGTGGAGGGTTGGCCTCTCTTGAGGTCGCCACAGACTCTCTCCATGATGGTAAGTGCTCTTGTCGACTCCCGACTCCTGCCGTCATCCTCAAGCCGGTCGCTTGCCTGTCAGCTTGAAGCCCAGTCGCCAGAACTTCCGATGGATGGCCCCATGATCCCCCCACACCCGTCCCATATCCCTGACTGCCCCTCCGCGGCACTCGTCTACGCTCATTAGAGTCTTCATTGTGGGAGTTGTACGACTAATTACTCTTTACCTGCTTTAGGCCTCCCAAATACCTTGCGATTCTGATGGTGACAGCCTTGCTAGCCGACGGGGCCATGCCAATCAGCCCTCTATATCTGACACAAGTGACCATATCACTGAGACTATTGGCACTATGTATGGCGATGATGATGATTACCAAAACGAGTCGCGACCATCGAGCTATATCGCGCCCCGCAGCGGTGAAGAGTTCTCCGAGTACCATGATCTCGATCTGTCGCCTGCCGAAGAGCATGGCCTGAGGCTGGTTCTGTCCACCCCCATCGAACTCGACCCCCCGACAAGAACGCCGCCCTCGCCAATCACCGTTCAAAACCCAAAGGACCTATCGGTGACAAACTCAATGGGCGGCGCATCAACTCCCATATCCCCTACTCCTCCTATGTCACCGACGTTGCGTGACATGCGCGATGACCCCGATGCCTACCCCATAGCGAACATAGACAACCCAAGCGATATCGCCCAAGAGCTTAGTAACTTACAAGCCATACGCAGGCTGTCGATGGATGTATCGAACAACAGCGATCCGGATTTGCTACCTTTCTCAGGAATGTCGCTAATGGCCATGCCCTCCATCGCACCCAAGGGGGATGATGATTCAGATCCGTCAAGGCTCCTGTGGGTTCCAGCAGGCGTTCATCCGGAACTTGCACCCAGCGAATTCAAGAGCTTTGTGGAGAAGCGAGTACAATCTATGAGAAAGAGATCCAGCGAAGGTTCGCTTTCACCCGACAATCTCAGCAGAGCCAATTCTGGGGGCCTGAGACGAAAGAAGTCTATGCTTTCTAGGCAAGTTGAGAATGGTAGTGGTGGTAATGCCACTAATGGGCATGTGGATGGTGCAGAAAACAGAGAGAGAAAATGGTCACAGGGTTCCGAGGTGGCGTCTGAATTAAGTATCGACGAACTCATCAAAGACCCAAGTAAGGCTGTTCGGAAACTGGCTCTTGAATCACAAGGCGGTAGCGATAATACATCAGGTAACGACGATATTATATTACCCATGGCACCAGGTACCGGTCTTCGTCGGTCAACGCGCACTACCTACAGAAAGGGTGGAAGTCTGAAGAACCGGCAGGGCTCCGTCACGAGTATTGATCGCCTGCCCTTTGCGCTGCGGATGTCTGTGAAAAGGAGCGAGGGTGGCGACGAGAGCTTGCTTAGCACTGAGATAACATCAGACGCCTCTGGTGACCCTAATTCGACGCGGGTGCCATCAGAAACGCTGTCAAATCAGTCCTCTCAGTCACCCAGGTCTGCTGCACGCGAACGTAACTCACAAACTACTGCTCAAGAACAGAGTCAAGCGCAACCAGCGCGTTTATCTACGTCCAGCCGTGGTGTCCCCCTAGAGGATACCCGTTCTCTTACCCCAGCTTCACAGATACCGGAGTCCCCTATTGAGGAGGAGGTAGGATCAAAACCCCGTGAAATAATAAGGCCCTACCCGGAGCGGACTTCATCACAACGCGCGCCTGTTCAAGACTACACTCAGCCGCCGCCAGCGGTAGCCTCCGACTCCAGTTCACGTTCCAAGCACCGCCCAACTGCCAGTCAATCCTCCATAACTTCATCACAATCTCAAGTAGCAAGTGTGAGTATACAGTCTAAACGCTCGCCAGCTGCACCTAGCCAAAGTAGTGGTGATGCGGCTCAGATCTCTTCGTCATCAACACCAGGAAATGTCCATAAGTCAGTCACATCGATCACGAGTTCAACGTCCTCGTCCGAAGAGAAAAAGAACGAGAAACGGAGCAAAAAGGAAAGCAGTGAAGGAGGATCATCCAAGGGATCTTCTTGGAAATGGTTCAAGAGTGATGATAAGGAGAAAAAGAAGAAAGACGAAGAGGTCCGAAAGTCGAAATCTAAAGGATCCGTGGACAAGACTCACGATAACGTCCGACTCGACGTTCTGCAGACTTCAATTGACACCGCGCACCATAAGGGACGGGAAAGCCTGCTGCTCGAGCGCGAGAACACCGAAAGCAAGGTGGACGACGAGAAACGCAAAGAGAGCAGTCGAAAATCTGGGGAACACAAGAAAGAGAAAGATGGCCTGTTCTCCTCTATTTTCGGTAGTAATAAGAAGAAAGGAGAAAAAGATTCGGGCAGTAAAAAGTCTCACACACAACGAGCCTTGTCACCAGAACCTGCGCCGTATCGACCTCTGCGACCGGATACCGACTACCCCTGGACCAGATTTCCGATCTTGGAAGAAAGAGCTATCTATAGAATGGCACATATTAAGCTTGCCAACCCTCGACGTGCACTACACAGTCAAGTTTTGCTCAGTAATTTCATGTACGCCTACCTTGCCAAGGTTCAGGCCTTGAATCCACAGATCCAAGTACCTCAGTCGCCTCAGCAACGGAGACTTCAGGAAGAAGAGAGGAAGCGAAAAGAACAGGAGCAACAGTACTTGGAGCAGCAGCAAGCTCAAGAGAGTATCGATCGCTACAATTTCGAATACCACCGAGTGAGTCCTACGTCAGCGCTGCTCGACGAATTTTACGCTAATTCGTACCAGTCGGCAAGTGAACACTCAGATCCAAGCATGCAGCACGAAGCAGGCGGCTATCCCGAAGGAGGCGATATGTATAACTATGATCACGACAAAGACAATACGGGTCATGAAGGGGGCTACGGGGACGAGTATAACGGAGCCAAGGACCACTACTCGTACGGTAATCAGAACGGACAACGTCATAGTAAAGAAGAGGACATGTGGTGATCTCTGTGGCATTCGACGGAGACACGAGAGTAACGAGAGCGCCTTCTTGCTTGTATACCTGGCCAAGTCAGTGCATCTACAGGAGTTTATGGGGAATGGACAGGAGGTCTTCTGGAGGAAAGTTTTATTTTATCCTTGATCCATCACCGGGCTATCTATTCCCACCCTTGGAGGACTCTGTTTCCGTTCGAGCAACCAGTATGGCGGTCTCTCCACCATCATGAAGCCCACCCCTATTTGACATCGGAAAGGCAGAGCCCCAAATCCCACCAATTTCTTTAAAAGCTGCGAAAAAAAGACAGCTGCTCTCCAGCACACACACCCGATGAAAAAACATGTATATATACATATATATGTGGCAAGGGAAACCCCATTTCACAATTATCTAAGGCCGGGGGAAACATATCGAAGTAATCCAAATATTTAGTATGATAGATCCGTAGGTCTAGCAACATACATCTATTGGACTCTACAGCATTATCTGTTGCCGACATTGCGATTCGTGAGTCGTAAGTCTTCGAATTTCAGGGGAAGCGTGTTATAAGTGAACGTTTGGTGAGTGAAGGTCTTTGCTTTGATGTTCTTCTGTTAGCTTGCAAGTAAAAATACCTAGTATTTCAGATCGAACAGCGCTGTTTTATCTCTTTGCTAAGTAACTGTTTGTCCTACAGAGATGGCATTGAACTACTGAAATCACGGAGAAACGGAATCATAGGCAAAATCCCGACTCACCGGCTTCATCATCTCATTGACTGTTACCTTTTCAGTGAACGTACGCCTTAGGACTTCAGGAATGGTCACAAGCAAGAACAGATGTTCGAACTGTCACGTGATTCTGGTTACCTACAGATGGATTACTTTCATAACGTGAACTGGCTTAGGATGATGGATTAGTGATCGGTGATGGAACTTCTAGAATGATTATGTTCAGTGGCGATGGGGAGAACTGGGGATGGTTAGCTTGATAAACGGTTACTGGATGCTATGGTCGATAAAGTGGACTGGTGGCAGCTCGAGTGGTTTTTCTCGCAGAGAGGGTGCTGTAAAATCTGGGTAGAGACGACGCTTCCTCTTATTTAGGTATAACACTTGGCATTCACCTCGGCGCTATGACGGAGGAGAGCTTCTCATCATAGACCTATGTTGGGCAAATCCCGTACTTCCGGATAGTATCTAGGTAGTTCTTAAAGTCCGGTTCTCCTGCCAATGAACATTACGCCATTCTTCAAAAAGCAGGTAACTTGAGATGTACGCCATTCTTAACTAGCAGGTAACTTGATATGGTTGTGATGTTTCCTAATCTGAACAGGTTTCGCACCGGGGGGTCGGGATTCCTCAAGGATCCGAATCGGTGAGAGATTTCCTATCGCCCATAGACACGAATCATCGGGCAAGCTAGACGGAATGTAACGATAGTGAGAGGAGAGAGAAGGAATGATCACATGAAAGTCGGATTCAAGTGGTTCTCTGCGTGGTTTTGCGGTGTTTATGGATGTTCAAAGAGGATCATCAGGGGGCCTAGTCGGATCGCGTAGTGTTTTTTCCCTGTAGGGTAGGTAGTATGATGTAGATAGTCGGAAAGTGTGGTCATAGTCGGAATGGCGAGACTTTAGCAAGTTGCCGGCCTCAAGGTAAGGGCTATCTCTTTGTAAAGCATCCTGTTTCTTCTTGTTAGCATGTCGTTGTCACGGGTTGGCGTTTGAACCTCATCATGGCAATGATTATTATCCAGAGTCAATGAGAAGAAGTTTCGTAGGAAACAATGAGCATATCAAAACGATGACACAGATGGGAGAGGACGTCATTGGGATTGCACGTGTTTGTTTGTAGGTGAGGGACCCCTGTTTTGGCTAGCGAATTGGGACAGTTTAGCAAGTTCGTGCCATGGAATCCGTAATCCGTAGCCTTTCCCGTACGCGTAAAACCGTGGCGCGAAAGAGGGCACTTTGCTCGAGCAGGGGTAGCAAGTCCAACAAGGGGGTCCGTCAACCCCACCCGGTGACTGTCCCAAGCTCGTCGGCGATGAAGGCACAATTACGGCTAGGTACACACAATGAGTTGTTAGTAATACCAATCAGATAGAGATGATGATGATGATGATGTTGCCTAGAATCTAGGTATCGTATAAGCCACGCACACAACCGACGTGTTTGAACCGTCTCTAATGAGTTACGGAGACGGGTTGTCGGGAATTACCTACGAGTAGAGCTGCGCTGTAGCGTCGAGGTTGACTCATTCAGTGTTCTGCCCGCCGAATTGGGCCGTGGAGTGGGCCCTGAGGGGCTTGGAATTAAAATCCCCCTGTTCACCTGTTCAACCCCCTGTGTTGCATTTATGAGACTAACAGAGAAGTCGTTGCGTTTAAAGAGAGGTTACGTAGGAGAGACCTAGGTTGGTACGGCAAACAGAGTCCGTTTGGGCTTGCCGCCGCACGGAAACATCGAGGTCGGTTGGACCACCTCATGTGCACCGTGAAGGTACAAAAGAAGTAGTTCTGCTCGAGAAAATGGTCAAGCGTTACTTGCAAAATACCTCAAGGTATCTCGCGGAAGGCACATTATGTAACCCCGTCCGACTGGAGCTTGAGAGCACTTTCTTCCACTGACGGAGGGAAGACGAGGCTTTGTGGAGACACTCTCCTGCAGGGGGCTGGTGTGGCCTAGTCCGAATGCGGGCTAGCGCTACTGGAGAGATGGCACTTCAAACCCGCAATCTTTCAACTGCTGAAAATCACAGCTGTCGCTGCCGTTTCTACCTGAAGCGTAGGTCACCACCAACAACTTCTCTCCCTCCGTCCCTCTCCATCGTAGACTCTTCCGCCCACGCAACCAGCAGCGATCCATCTCAACCATCAATTCCGACCGCCGTTCCAGCTCTCCCAACACTTATTGCCTTTCCTAAGGATTCGATAATTGTGTTAATTTGATACCCGCAGTTTTCTTCTACTTCGTTGTCCATTCTTTAGCCCGCGTCGAGCCTGGCCGAGCCTCGTTGTCCTTGTCCAACCCGCACGCGTTCCCGCCAGCGACCGATACAAACCATCCCATCCGCCCGCTCTGCAGCCATTTTACTGGTCCCTTCGAGATACACTTGTGGCGAGCGAGATTGAACAGACTGTGCTTTGAGGGTCATTGCTTGATCGTGTGTAATGGCGGTAGGTCCCGTGCTTCTTTCTTTGCCCTTTGCCCTCTGCCTCCTCCTGTTCTGTTTGTTTGAGGCTGTGACAGCCGTAGCATCATGAAACGATACTGTGAAAAGACCTCACGATGGCCTGTGATTTCAGAACACCGAACGGCGGCAACGACCAAAGGCCACCATCTGCCCACCATCGCCGTCTCCCTCCAGTGTGCCTGAGGCCAGCCAGCTTAATACATTGAGCTCTGTGGTGCCTTTCTGCCTCAGGTTGTCTAGCTGGCATCCTTCCCCAACTGCAGCCTTCCATCTACCCTCTTTCTTTCTTCTCCGTCTCCTTCCTCATCTCCTTCTATGCTCTCCCTCCATCGCCGTGTACGCTCCTGGCCTGGTTGCAGCTTAGGAACGAACATACCTTGAAGTACCTCCCAAAGCGTATTCCACCTGGCTTACCTACCTGCCTTCATCACAATACATTGCGGCTCCCATACACTCCTCAGCATTGTCTCAACGAACAATACATTGTCTCTGGAGTGGTTTGCACGCCTGGGCCATCCTTCTCTGTTTAGACCTTGAGTCGTTTGCGTTCTGCAACCCTCAAGTCTATTCGTCTTTCGTTGCCCCAACATCCGCACTTCAACCATTCCAACGACCATTCTCTCATAACCTTGCATCAACACCTTCACCTTTGCGCCGAATATACCTTTTCACTATTTCCTTTGCCGTTGTCTCTACGAACATTCGTACACCATGCATCCCTTCTCCCGCCCCGTGGATTCGTCCCGTGGCCCTTGGCGGCCCCATTACCACTCTGGCGGCTCGCGCCATGGCCCTCGGTTCGGAAACGACTGGTTTTCTCGCCGCAACTGCGGCGATATTCGAATGATGGATGGCTCGCTAACACGTGAATGGAACCAGCAACCCCGGCAGCCCTACAACAACCAAGGCTATATGCCCAATGGCGCTCCGGCTTCCGGCCCTGTCCCCGGTGCCACCCCTCTCCTGCCTAACCAAGGCCGAATCATTCAACATGGTCCCATCCGTGTACTGTGCATAGCCGACGTACGAGGTAGGACTCGCGCCATCTTCCCATACAATACCGAGTCTTTACGCTAACTGTGATGTGGTAAGGTAATCTCAGCTCTCTTAACGACCTTGCGCGACAGGCTCGAGCAGACCATATCATTCACACTGGTGACTTTGGTTTCTATGATGAGACGTCGCTTGATCGCATTGCCGAGAAGTAAGTAGAACGAGTCCCTTGGATTGACAGCCAGGATGCGCGCCCGACATGCCGCTTACACGTCATTCAGGACTCTCAAACATGTCGCCCAGTACTCCCCCCTGATCTCCGAGGGTGTCAAGAGAACGATTAGCCAGTCCGGACCTGTCAAGCAGCGATTCCAGCCCGAAGATTTGCCTTTGTCCCAGCTGCCCCAGCTCATCAAGGGCGAAATCAAGCTCGATGTTCCCGTATACACAGTCTGGGGTGCCTGTGAGGATGTGCGTGTCCTAGAAAAATTCAGATCCAACGAGTACAAGGTTCCCAATCTGCACATCATCGATGAGAATCGTTCCATGCTGCTTGAAGTGGGCGGTGTCAAGCTTCGACTCCTTGGTCTGGGTGGTGCTGTC
Source organism: Xylariaceae sp. X170 (assembly GCA_028637755.1). Taxonomy (NCBI): domain Eukaryota; kingdom Fungi; phylum Ascomycota; class Sordariomycetes; order Xylariales; family Xylariaceae; species Xylariaceae sp. X170. Next base: position 27,974 of record JAJFDJ010000134.1, read on the forward strand.
GTAATGCACAAGCTCTTCGACAATGGAGAGGGCAGAACTACCATCGCGGGTGGCCAAGGCACTATGTGGACTACGCTCTTGCAGATGGGCGAACTAGTCGACACTGCTAACCGCGTCTACGACCCTACCGAAACTCGCATTTTCATCACCCATGCCTCTCCCGCTCGTGAAGGCATCCTTAATCAGCTCTCCGTGAGCTTGAAGGCCGACTTTTCGATTTCTGCCGGCCTGCACTTCCGTTACGGAAGCTCATACAACGAGTTTAGTGTCAACCCGACGCTAGATCACTACCGTGGCAAGCTGGCTGCCTCCAAGGCTTCCTTCAATGATGTTTGGGAGACCGTCAAGTCCGAGGTTGAGCCTGCTATTCAGCAGAACGAGGCCCAGCAGAACCTCCTCAAAAATGCCCTTGATCTTGTGGAGAAGATGCCCAACACTGCAGCTGGTGGCAATCCCTTTGGTGGTCCCGTTGGTGCACCCGGTGCCCTCGGTCAGGTCGACGAAAGCGCGTTCAAAAACATGTGGAATTTCAACCTGGCGGACGCAGCTTTCGGCTGGTTGGTGTTAGAGATTCAAGACGGCCGAATCGGCACAGAGATGCGGGCTCAAGGGTTTAACTTCTCTCACCGTGGTTCTAAGCAGTCTAACATCCCACAGAGCGCACCATCTCCCGCGCCCGGAGCTAGCGCGCAGCCCGCCGCTGCCCCTATTGCGTCTTCCGGTCCTTCGGCCCCAGCGCAACAACAGCCTGCCAAGACTGCCGCGGCCACTCCCGTCCAAGCAAAACCCCCGACGCCAAAGCCAGCAGTCCCTGCTGTAGCTCCCGTCGTCAAAGAGAACGAGAAGCCTGCTGGTTCTAATGGCGCAACCAACGGACAGGAAGCTGCTCCGTCCCCCCATCTTCGCCCAACTGCTGAGTCTATCATCGGGCTCTTCATTATGAATGTGTCGAGCGATGAACAGGCTCGCGACATCTTCCCCGAGGAGCACAAGGCGAAGATTGTCAAGATCGACAAGTGGGGTAACAATAGCAATAACAAGGTTGCCCACTTCCAGACGGTCGGCGATCGCGAAGCTGCATTTGCGAGCCTCGCCGATGAGTACAAGCATCGTCAGGCCGAGGATCGATCCAGACCATTGGTGAAGATCTTCCAGCCCCGCGATAATAACAAGCCTTATCAGAGCCGTGGTGGCGGCGTAGGCAACTGGGGAAGTAGCCGGGGCAGGGATAGCGCGAGCGGTTACCGTAGTTCCAATGACCGCTCCAACATTAGTGGTGGTGAGAGCGGTCCCGAGACGAACCGCTCGCGTGGCGGCCGCGGAGGCGGTCGAGGCGGTCGCGGTGAACGTGGTGGCCGTGGCGGACGCGGTCGAGGCGGCATGAACAAGGGCGACGGTGCAACCTCATCACTCGCCACTGGCGGTGGTGACTAAAGCACCAACTTTACGACTTCATAGAACGCCTATGCCCCCACCGTGTTCTACCGATTAATATTTGCAATGTTGCAACGCTTGGCCTGTACTCTGGTATCTGAAAATAGTTTTCAGCTTCCGATTGCTATGCAGGTGGTAATACTCTAAACCGCCAAACTACGAAGGGTGGTTAAGAGACGTGGCATCGTCTCTATACGGTGCAATGGGCGAAAGAGGTAATGGTCTGTCCATGCCGCCGGTCTTGATAGATCCGGACCAGGCGCCTACTAAACTCTTCAGATGGGGCTTGCTTCTTTTTAATGATGGCTAAGCCTTGTTTATTTCGGGTTCTGGCACTGAAAATGGATCGCCTTTGCGCTGTTCGCAATGGACTGACTGGACTATCCTCTATAGGTCGTTTAGTTTCAGAGAAAATAAACATGATACCAGAATTTCTATGCTCGTCTATGTTTAGTGATTGTTTCTCATTCCAACTTGTTGAAGCTGTATATTTCTATCAAGATGCCTTTCCGTCCGACTCGATTGAGTCAGGGACTTGACAGTCTCCGGTACTTGGACCAAATAGGGGCTATTCAGGGCCTAGCCGTCGTAATTACTTTTAAGCATATGTAGTTGATGATGCGACCATTCAACCAAGACGACATTGTTTTGGCTTTATTGATCTCGGTAGGTAAGCACTCTGAGTTAAGACGTAGATCATTATTTCTTCTGTCAGAGCAGGATTGCTTGCGTAGGGGTATCTGGCTTTCGCTTGACAACAGTGGTCCCTTATTGTTTGTTATATTACATGGAGATTATGGTAGGTACATGATTTGATGGAGGATGGAGGTGTGTTGGTAGTTAGGTGTATAGGGGAGACCGTTGAGTCGATGTGAGTGCTGACGGTGGGTTAAAGGGGTACGGGGTAAGCGTCAGCTGGGAACATGAGGCTGGAAATGATGGGTTAAGTTATGGATTGAACGTATCCTTCGTTTCTTGGTTGTTTTGGAAGCTCCAGACTTGGCTGAGATGACTCGACGGTTAACTGTATACAATAGATAGACTGTCGAGTCGAGACGAGTTTTTACGAACTTGATCTACCAGTGTATAAAGGGGCAGGGGGTTCATGTCAATTTTTGACACGGGGTTTTCGTTCTTGGTCATGATGCATCAAATTGATTGAGCAATTCCATGTTTCTCGGTCCACGTTTCGGTTTACATCTCAGTTATTTTCACAGAAGCGCAGTATTCGATGGAGATGACTCGGCTGTTGGCTGTATACGGTAGACCGTCGGTCGAGCCGAATCGACCCCTTGCGAGCTCGACCTACCAGTGTAACCCATAAAAGGAGTAATGGTTCGTCTCATCTCATCATTCATAGTCACAGTCACATCAAAAATCAAGTCAAAACAACTGATAAAAACAACATTTTTCTCCACTACCAAAAAATCGAAAGACAGATCTCCCTTCCTCCTCAACTCCTCTTGATAACATGACAAAGGAAAATAAAAACAGACATTACTAGTGTACATAGGAAGAATGCCGAGCCAAATGCCATCATAGGGGCTTCATACCCTTATGAATAGCGGCGACACCGCCCGTCAGATCCTCAAATCCTTGTCCGCCAACGACGAATCCAGCGTCCTCGATGAGGCCCCGGAATTCCGTTTGACTGGGGAACCGCTCGATACTCTCGACGAGGTACTGGTAGGAGTCGCGGTCACCAGCGACGAGCTGGCCAATGAGCGGGATGGCAGAAAAGCTCCAGCGTTTGTAAATAGCGTCGAACGCGGAGTTGTTCACCTTGCTGAACTCGAGACAAGCGAAGACACCACCGGGTTTCAGGACACGGTAGGCTTCGGCGAGAGCTGCCGGAATGTTGGAGAAGTTCCGGATGCCGAAGGCGACGGTGTAGAGGTCGAGGGAGTTGGGCGCGATTGACGAGGGAAGTTGAGTTGCGTCGGCTTCGAGGAAGGACAGGGTTGCTTGTTGCGCGGCAGGCAGGGAGAGAGATCGTTGCTTGCCGACTGCAAGCATAGACGGGTTGATGTCACTGATGGTGACGTGGACATTGGGGTTTCGGTTCAGAACGTGCGCCTGGTTGAGCATGCGGAAGGCGATATCGCCTGTCCCACCGGCGACGTCGAGGATGCGTTGGGGGGTGGGTGGGGAGTTGGCGGAGTAACCGGGGTTGAGGGAGGAGACGAAGTGGTCTCTGGTGGAGGCGCATTAGATTTCTTTCCTCTTTTGTGAAGATGGGGGCTGCGGGCAGGACTTACTTCCAGACTCGATGCCACCCGAAGGACATCAGGTCATTCATGCGGTCATAGGACTCAGCAACACTGTGGAAGACGCCGGCGACCTTTTCGGTCTTCTCGGCCTCCGACAAGCCATCTTGGAAACCGAAATGGGTTGTACGGGGGCTGTTGTTGATGGAGTCGGCGGTACTGCGGTTGTAGAGGGGGGCACTTGATGAGAGAGCGCGAGACTGGGGAACAAAGCAGGAAGAAGAGGAAGAGCTGCAGGAGGGGATGGATCGACTGTGCGCCAGCCGTGTCGCTGAGCGCAGAGCGGGACGAGTGGCCATGATTGACACGAATATAAATTCTTGTGCCCTCGTACAAACGGACCTATCAATTGGTTAATAAGATGATCAGGTCGTGTGGTGGTTGTAATGTGAGTGTGTAATATGTGTATGTGTATGAGTATGAGTATGAGTGTGGAGGAGTGTGAGCGGCGATCACACCAGCAATCGCTTCAGCTTCACGTCCGGCGCGCAATGCAAGGAAAAATTGAGGAATCGGACGGTGTCGGCACGGCAAGCGCGATCGGTTGGTCCCGCACACATCCGACCGGACAATGAGTGGGGGGGCCATGTCCATGCATTTTAAGTGGGGAACGAATTAAGCGCGCAGGCTATGTAATCGCTCGGCTTAAAATGGCAGGACCGAACGACGTCGCGTCTTCCCGCTCTTGCCGTCTTCTTCTTCTTCTTCTTCGTTACGTGCAAATATCGCCAGTTCCCAAAGCAGAAGAAAAACATCGCGACTCGATGTACCCGAATGCGTGTTTTTGTGTTCGCAGAATGGATTGGGGAGGATTGAAGATAATGCCATTTTCTTAACTTACCCGCTTAGTCGGATTCCGCGCTGACGGCCATGGAGGGATGGACCGAAAAGGCGTCGGCCTCACCCTGGCGCTCTTCGCTGGTATGCTTCTCATCCTGCTGGCGATGTTTGTATGCAACACCTTCTTCCTCGAAGTCAAGGAAGCGCGCCTCTTGATCATGAATCTCCTTTCGGTATTGCTCGCGGCGCTGGTTGCTCATGGTCTCCTCATCGTCGTCAAACGTGAGGGGCTCTCTATCTTTCTCAAGCTCGCGCTCTTTGCAAATTGTGCAATCATCATCTAGCTTCTCGATGTCCTTGGGAAGCTCTTCAGTTTGTGCCTGACGGCCACGCTTTTTGCAACATTCGCAGCTCGGCTCGGGGTTCTTCTCATCGGGCTTGCCTCCCTGCTGCGCCTGACTCTCTTGGGAACCCTGGGATTGCGACTGGTCTACCTTGGTTTGCGTGCTACGCGAGTCTTGCGAGTTCGACACAACATTCTCTAGCGAAGTGTGGGATTGCTTACTACCTTTCTGACCAGCCTCAGGAGGTGACTGGGGTTGCTGTGGTGATTGGGCCTTTTCGGGTGATTGGGACTTCTGTGGTGACTCGGGCTTTTTGGGTGACTCGGGCTTTGAGTCAGGCTGCTGAGTTTGTTGCGGTTCCTGGACCGGCTCAGACTGCTGGTTTTCGTGTTCCGACTCTGATTCTTCCGGGCGCGTCTGCGGGTGCCGGCGCGATTGAGCGGGTCGGGGCCGTCGGTGCGATCGATAGCCCTGTGGCAGTCGGGCTCTCGATTGGGATCGAGATCGAGTGCTGGGTCGATAAACCATTCCCTGCTCAATGTCGTAACCACCCCCGTGTGCGCAAAAGACCCATCGCGCAATACAGTCGGGGCCAATTGTCATATTGTAGAAGCACAATACCCCTACGCCGAGGAGTACGAGAGGCACGACGGTGAAACCGATGGCTTCGCCGACAGTCATCTTGACTTCAAACTGCGGAGCACCGAGGATACGGGTAGAAATCAGAAAGGAAACCTGGCAGGTGCCTGCGCAGGCGTGTGCTTGCTTGGAAAGGCGATTGTAATGGTAAAGATAATCGAGCTAAAGGTGGTCGGGGTAAAGATGGTCGGGTAAAGGTTGACGAGATGGAGGAAAGGTGATAAGAGGTGGTGGGTGCGGATGTGGAGGATGGTGGGTGTGTTTGTGCAGGTCAAGAAAGAGATGGGACAGGTTTGAGAAGAAGGATCTCTGCTTTCAAGACCAAGGTGGGAGACATAGCATGTTCGGCAAACACCACTGTTAGGGAAGTGTGAAGGAGCGGCATCAAGGTGAGTAGGTACCTACCTCCCTACGTGCCCAATGCGTCTCAATGGGTCCCAGCTGGTAAACAACTGTCTCCTGCTCCTGCGTCCTTGAAGAAGTCGCATTCTCCGTGCAATGTTGGTTCCTTCCTGCGATCTCGCAATCAGACCGAGTTGCTAATGCCTGAATGGAGCCCGTGCCCTATCACTAGCACTGAATACATAGGTACCTAACATCCCAACAGTGTTTGCCATTTCAGCAGGAGTACACCGTGCCGTATCACAGATTCATGATTTTGACACTCAGAGGTCTTTGTTATCTACTATGTGTAGTCGACGCACATTCCTATTCACGTAGATGCCTGTTGAAGCATTGGTATGTTCTCGCCAACGGGCCGTCAATAATTGTTTGTTTACTTTCAGTTACGGTAAGGCAGTCACTGGTAGGCGAGGCAACTAGCAAGAACGGTTTGATACTTGACAGTCCCCCATTATCTTACCGGACTCGGAGATGGATTAACTTCAATGCCGCAGCAGCGCATCTTGACTGTTATGCAAGTTGGCGAATTTTCTTCTAATTTAATGTGCCTACCTTAGGTACTCTAGATTTTGAATCTACCCCAAAAAATTCCAATCTGCTATAGACGCATCTGTTGACTCGACTGGTCCACGCACGTTTTTCTTGTCGGAACCTGTGCGGATGCCGGAGTCTCGGTTCAATACGTCCGGTTCGGGTCACCCAAGGTTCACGTCTTCATACCGGACTGCCTGTCTAGTCGTGTGAATGAGTCGGCCGTAAGCTGGGAGTCAGAATATTGAACCTTCAATGCTCATCTGGCTAAAATAGCGGCACAGATACTTGAACCTTGTAGGCCAGATTCTCTCCCGTGAACAGCAGTAGCTTCTTACCACGTGCATGCCCTGAATCGAGGACGTCCTTTTAGGAACAAGCCCTGATAGGTACCAGCCGTCTTTTCATGTAGCATCTTGGGTACATATGGAAAGTGTGAATTGGTAGGTATCCCGTATTTGGAGTGAAAAGCGGCAACTCGCCCGGCCGTTGGACGTCCTTCGTCGCCGAGTCTGTGAACCGTCACGGGCCGGAGGAGTACTGGGTAACAAGTACCTAAGATGTACGGATTAATGCATACCAGCGGCAGTGGGAGGTGAGGCCCGTCCCGCCAATGGAGTTTCTGTTATGACTTCCGTACCGACCCGTGCTAAGTATTTTAAACCATTTATTAATAATTAATTAACAGTTTAAAATTTTAAACGTTCACCAAAGTGCAAACTCTCGAGCATCGGTTCAAGATTTCCAAACGTTTAATGAAAAATAAACGTTTGTACTATACACAAACGTTTAACGAATAAACATTTATTTTTATAAACGTTCACACAAAACACAAACGTTTACATGAACGTTTCAAATTTTTTAAACTGTTTATTTATTCATTTATTAACTGTTTATATAATCGTTTATATACTCTCATCTTCCCTATTCTTCATCCACCCATTCACTCACTCCTCCACCCACTCCTCCACCCCAAATATCCCCACCATCGCCGTTCCCCAACCTCCCTCTTCTCCTTCATCCATCATCTTCTATTTATCTATCTATCTAACTATTCATCTAATCATCTATCTATCTATCTACCTATCTATCCATCTATCCATCTATCTATCTATCTAACTATCTATCTATCTATATTTTCATTTTCATCATCCACCTATATTCTCATCATCTTTCTCATCATCCATATTCTCTCCCATCCATTCATCCACCTATCTACCTACCTATCTATCTATCCATCTACCTATTCATCTACATATCTATCTACCTATTTATCTACCTATCTATCCATCCATTTACATATATATTCATCCACATATCTTTATCTTCACACATCTTCCATTCTTCTTCCTCATAAGATGTGTATGTTTAGGAGAAGAAAACAAGTTCAAAATAAATAAACTACAAAGTTTTTATATACTACACCATATCTCGCACCTACCTCATTCACTCATCATGACTTCTTTATTTATCACTTCACTCATAAAAAAAGAAATTACATCTCCTCTTTATGACATAATCATTCTCATTACTTTGCAAATAAATATTAAACGCATAAATATTTTTAAACTCAATCATCAACACATACTTAAATGCAATATAAACTCTTAAATATTTTCAACACATTCATAAACACTTAATTAACGTATATAAGTTATAACCATCATGTTCAACTATTAATAAACTGTTGTATAAACATTTACACCATTAAACGTTTAAAACTTTTTAAACGTTTAATTTCACTAAACGCCTAAAATTTTTAAACAATTAATATACAGTTACTGAAGCATAAACGTTTGGACATGCGTTTAAAAAAGTGGGCAGAATCCGCTACGGTTCAGTTGCCTATATGTGCTTACCGAAAACCCAAAAGCAGGGGTTGGTAATGCCGAAGACACGGATACCTTCGGTCCAACTCATCCTGGCGCTTTGCACCGGCTTAAAGTGACGTCGCGAACCATTGAAAGTCCGGGGAAAGCCACCCAGCATTCGCAACTCGCTTAACCTTCCCATTGCTTCCTCTCCTTTTGACCTTCTTATGGTTGCTGCTAAGACGTTTCGATTACTCGTGAACGGTGTTTTCTTGTCAAGTAAGTAGTGAGGTGACGATGAAGGCAATATTCCATCCCAGACCATCGCTGCGCAGAGTCGCCCGACAGTTATCACGCACTAGACCATCATCAGCTTGCCCAGCCCCTGTCATTAGTGCCCGGTGTGCCAGCAGTGTCTCGCAACGGCCCGGCTCAGACTATGTATCCTTTCCTGGCGCCTTGAAGAGCGCATTCACCAGCAATCTCAGATTCACCTTGCCATCTGACCATCCTACGCTCCCGACATATCGTGTAGTCGACCAAGATGGCAATATCATCGACCAGTCGTTCGTGCAAGACATCAGCGACGAAGAGGTTATACAACTGTATAGAACCATGTTGACCATCTCGATCATGGACGTCATAATGTTCGATGCGCAGCGCCAAGGTCGTTTGAGCTTTTATATGGTGTCGGCTGGCGAAGAGGCCATTAGCGTCGGATCCGCATCGATCCTCGACAAGCAAGATGTTGTATTCTGTCAATACCGAGAGCAGGGCGTCTTTGCGCAGCGTGGTTTTACATTAAGCGATTTCATGAATCAGCTATTTGCAAACAGGTTCGACTCCGGTTCGGGAAGAAACATGCCCGTCCACTACGGCAGCAAAGAGCTCAATATTGTAAGTCGATATGAGTTGAATCTCAATGTGATCACAACTAACCTCCCAATAGCATACAGTCTCTTCGCCCCTTGCGACTCAGATACCACAAGCCGCTGGAGCAGCTTACGGGTTGAAGATGCAGCGCATCAACGATTCCTCCTTACCACCTCGCGTGGTCGCCGTGTATTTCGGAGAGGGCGCAGCAAGTGAGGGTGACTTCCACGCGGCTCTGAACATCGCAGCGACCAGGTCATGTCCTGTCATCTTCATTTGCAGAAACAATGGCTATGCTATCTCCACGCCGACTTTGGAACAGTACCGAGGCGATGGTATTGCTAGCAGAGGTATCGGCTATGGCATTGACACAATCCGAGTCGACGGAAACGACATATGGGCTGTTAGAGAGGTTACCAAGAAGGCAAGAGAAATGGCACTGAAGGATGGAGGGAAGCCCATCCTAATCGAGGCAATGAGCTATCGCGTGAGCCACCACAGCACGTCTGACGACTCCTTTGCCTACCGCGCGCGAGTGGAGGTTGAGGACTGGAAGCGTCGCGACAACCCGATTTCCCGACTTCGGAAATACATGGAAGCCAAGGGATTCTGGGACGAAGCGAAAGAGAAAGAAGCCAGAGAGAGCATACGACGGGATGTGTTGAAGGCCTTTTCACAGGCAGAGCGGGAGAAGAAGCCGCCGATTCGCGCCATGTTCGAGGATGTCTATGAAGAACTCACTCCTGACCTTAAGGCACAGATGAAAGAACTGCGGGACCACCTTGAGAAGTATCCCGATGAATATGAGTTGGGCGAGTATGAGAACGGGAAGAATAGTTTAGACTCATAAGACGATAGAGATCCTCTAGATCACCGTGAGAGTCTTGATCACCATTAGCTACGGAATAGATACTACTAGACTCTAGTATGAAGGGGTAGTACTAGTAATAGCATGAGTGCGAGGTAGTACACATATCCGCAGCGGCCTGTCTACGAGTACTGACTGTTGGTGATCGTCTTGGCACGCATGATGCAAGCAAACCGATCACCAACTGACATGGACCACTCGATAAAGCCGTAGAAATTCCATTGTGCCACGTATGAGGGCAGCCATAACTCATTCTACGCTTTACTCCGTACATTTGTGCCCTATGCTCTCGGAGTAATATGAATAGGTACACGGACTCGTGCGGACTCTTCTGTCGACATGTGCCCATTTACTGGAATAGGAATCCAACCCGACCTTGATTAGGCCATCCGCATGATTCTCTTCTACTACCTGGTATTGGGCTCATACCACGTTAGCAATGACGACATGCATCTCAGAGACGGATGGCATGGGAATACCGTGCTTTGAGAAACTACCTACCTAAGAGTGATGGGCAAGCCATGGACGGACGGCGACGGTCTCACCGTTGCTAACATATGATCCTCAACTGCCACTACTAGATTTATATGTTCATAGGCAGGCACTTCGTATCGCCGTTGATCCGTGCAAGTCGACAACATCATAAGACTTTTTTTTTTCGTAAAACTGGTTGAAACGGGAGCTTGCATTGTATTCCATGTCCATGAAGAGCTCCTAATGGATGACATTGCATGGACTCCATGTACATGTACTTTGAGGGTACGAGCTGGAACTGGCGCATTCATACTCGTAACCCCTCCTCTTATAAGGACAGGCCTCGGAAGTGGTGTGCTTGGCTCTGGGGTGAGTCTGGGGGGTGTGAGTTTGAATGAGCCGGGGGGTGGTGAGTGGTGGAGATGGGGTGGGGGCAAGGTTCCCGACGCTACAGCCTCACTGGGTTAGCCCGGTCATAGTGGGTCCCAGTGGCGCCCAAATCGCTCACAGTGCTAGGTAGGTACTACCGGCGCAGTGCGCTTCAGCGCTCTACCTACCTATCCGTTACATTATGTAGGTCGGGTAGGTCTCCAGTGACTAATGTACGGGCGCCTCTAGTGCGCCTACAGCTACGGATGGGGTGATGATTGCGGGGATGATAGACCCACACCCGACTGACACGACAGCGTAGCCGCGTGCAGATGAGGTCAAAACATCCTCCAAGGTGGTTTTCATCAGCGACGACAGCTGTCAACCTGCTCCTCATCACCATCCTCCCGCTCCATTTGAGAAAAGTCTCACAACCAGCGCAGCAACGAATATAAATCGGCGAGTTTATGAAGACGCCGTGTATACCGACTAGCCGCGCCCGGATTTCCGGATCGAATGGGTGACCAAGGAGAACGCTGGGATACGACGCCGCGATAAGAGGGGAAAGTCCCAAGGGCTCGACGTCGAAACCGAACTGAACTGACCGCCGGACATCGCAACCCGACGATATCCCATTGTCATTGTTGACTTCAGCCTTGTCCTGTCAGCCTGCCCGACAAACCGTTTCTTCGCCCGTTTGTTTATCCCGCCTGCCCCATGGCGTAATCCATGGCAGACCGAAAACCATCTGCGAATTCGCGCTCTCGATCGGCCCCCGACCACGATCCTACAGTGCACCAACCCCAACCCCAATCCCAATCCCAGCCTCAGCATCAGCAACATCAAGCTCAAGTTCAACCCTCTCCGCTGCCGCCGTCGCCACGAGACAACAAATCTCCCAACTCTCGGCCCGTCGCAACTGCCTCAACCTCTGCATTATCGTTATCATCATCACCCAGGTACGATCCACTATCTATCTAATCCGTATTCCGTACTTGCTACTTCCTTGCACCTGCTATATTCCGTATGTATCCCGTACTGCGTGCCCCGATATGCCTTTTGATTCTATTTTTGACCGTCAAACCCTCTGTTGTTGCATGTGAACGCTTTATTATTCACTTAGAGATATCCATCACCAACCGCAATCCATCGCAACCACCTCATCAATCACACAGCCGTTGCCACTACCTCAACCTTCCACGATCTCCCCTTCTGCCTCTCCCATCACCACTCCGTCTCTGTCCCGTCTCCGTTTTCGTGCCACCACTTCCTCTTCGTCTCTTCTGTTATCGTCATCGCCATCGATCTGAGTCACTGTTGTTGCCCTCCACTCTCTCGTTGTATCCGTTTTCTTTCCCTAGAACAAGAAAAGAAAGCAGAAGACCCAGAAGTAGAGGAAAACGACGACGGCGGCGAAGGAGAGAAAGCAGAGAGATCAAGACCCTCGAGCATTGGTCTGACAACACAAGTTGTGCATGACTAAAATACCCCCCACCCACAACTTGTTGGAGTCATTCATCCTTCTTTTTTCTCTGCCACAGACTGCACTGCCTGTACTGCCCAACCCTTATCACCGACGATTCTCTGAAATGCAGTGCTCCATCTGAAGACCGTCGATGGATATCTGAGAGTTGCGAGCAAACAACGCCTGGCCCAGGTATTTCCTTGACGTGCCTGACCTGACCGGTCGTACCCTTGTTACCCACGTTGCCTTCCCTACCAAGTCTATTGCGTAGGTCGATGGTCGTTCGTTGGTCATAGCGTGGCAGGCTCGGTCTGGGGATACTCGATACCTACATTAGCCGAGCTTTGGCGACGCTGGTTGACATCGGTTGCTGCTGGGCGGGCCAGTGTTTCTTTGTCCGTGCACACAAATCACCACATTCCCTATTATTATCGGCTTCACCTTATTGTCGATCTCCTCCACCTTCTCCCACCACTGTTTCGTCCGTGCCTTCCCACGGCGTGCCCTCCACCTCACCTGCACCCTAATGTACCGTCATTGGGAAGTCGCATTTCATCATCACTGGTGTTCGCTGGCGCTGTCGTCGTTACCCTCGTCTGCGTCTGCCTTTCCCGATCCTGTCTCTGTCAACTCTATTCGTTTCCGCTTCACTGCATAGTGGAAGTTCTCCCTCCGCGTCGGTCCATCTGGTCTTTGACTTCCCACATCTTTTCTGCAGTCATCCCACCCTCTTATTGCTGCGCCGATCTCACGTTGATCGCATCAGACACTCATGTCTTCCAGGGTTACTCGTTCAGCAGCCCGCCAAGCCGCCGCGGCAAACAAGACCACGTCCTCCGCCGAGCAGTCAGTAGATCAGTCTGTGGATAAGTCTGCAGCATCTACTTCAGCTTCTGCCCCCTCGGCCTCTGCTGCGGCACCTTCAGCCCCATCACGAAAGAGAAAGCCCGCTGCCTCTGCCGCCCCCGCCCCCGCCGAAAAGAGTCCTTCGCAGCAAACAACGCAAGAACAGCCCGCATCTGTTCGAAGGTCTAAGCGACAGAAGGTACAGGCTGCCGAGCAGTCTCAAGCCGCAAGCCAGCCCACATCCACGGCACCATCTCGCAAGCGCAAGGGCAAGGCCACAGCAACAATGTCTGGTTCACCTGGGTAAGATCCTACCTAATGGGACTCGAACCCGAGTTTCAACTTTCCCTCCATAATCCGCGCACGACTGATATACTAATACTTCCTTTTTCTATAGAAACTCTGAGCCTCACGTCTCTGCGATGCAAGACAATCCGACATCAACATCGGCCTCGACTGCGTCAAGTCGAAAATCTAGCCGCCACAAGAGGGGCGGCCAATCATCACTGGGTAACACAAATTATCCATCGCTGCATGTTGTCTTACCATCGGTAGCTAACACATCTTTTAGCCAGCACTTCTGCCCCGACTCGTCGGTCGAAACGGACATCCGCAAACACCTCTTTGGACCAAGACACTGCCATGACCGGAACGGGCGATTCAAACAAAGACGATGTTTCTCAACCCATGCCTCCCCCACCTCCGCCTGCGCAAGAACCCGATGATGATAGCGAGGACCATGATGATGAGGATGAGGATGAGGATGACGACGACGATGATGATGACGATCACCACCGTGGGTACGACGATGATGATCCATTTGGCGGTTTCGGAGGCCCACCAGGTTCTGGCCTGTCCAGTACACTCAGAGCTTTGACGGGCATGATGTCGGGCCTGTCTTCCAGATTACGCGACATCCTGAATAATCTCCGGCAGAAGGGTGACCCCTCGGTACAGCTCATTGCCCTTCAAGAACTCTCTGATATTCTTCTGGTCTCTAACGAAGACAATTTGTCGGGCCACTTTTCACCTGATGCCTTCGTCAAAGAACTGGTAGCTTTGATGCAGCCCAACCAGTTCACCGGAGAAGAGAGCCCCGAGATTATGCTTGTCGCGTGCCGCTGCCTCGCCAATCTTATGGAGGCTCTCCCCGCTAGTGCTGCTAATGTTGTGTACGGAGGAGCCGTGCCAGTCCTCTGCCAGAAGTTGTTGGAAATATCGTTTATCGACCTGGCTGAGCAAGCCCTGAGCACGCTGGAGAAAATTTCCGTCGAATATCCCACCAGTATCGTCCGCGAAGGCGGCTTAACTGCCTGCTTGTCATACTTGGACTTCTTCGCGACGAGTACCCAGCGAACTGCTGTAACGACAGCAGCCAATTGCTGTCGCAACATCCCTGAAGACTGTTTCCCAGTCATTAAGGATGTCATGCCCATACTCCTCAACGTTCTAGGGAGCAGCGATCAACGTGTCGTCGAACAAGCGTCGTTGTGTGTCACCCGCATAATCGACAGTTTTCGATACCACTCATCCAAGCTGGAGCAGCTCGTTAGCGTGGACCTTCTCAAGGCAGTCTTGCGACTTCTCGTTCCAGGTACCACCAACCTGATCAGTTCCAGTATTCACACACTATTTCTCCAGTCCCTAGCCTTCATCGCCAAGGCAAGCCCTCGTCTTTCTGCGGAACTTGTCAAGTTAAATGTTGTTGAAACGTTGTACCAAATCCTAACAGGCGTGTCACCGCCGAGCGAAATAGAAGATGTTGCCTCAAAGCTTGATAGTGTGGTGATCATGCAAGCATTGATCCACCGGCCTCGTGAACAAATTATCGAGACTCTTAACGTCGTCTGCGAGTTGCTTCCGGGGCCGCGGTTGCCTGACGCATCAGCGCCTCAGGCCACTGGTGGTTTGGATGCCACTGAGCAAAACACCCCCTCAACCTCTCTGGCGACCCGCAAAAAGTCGACTTCCGAGAAGCGATTGGAACTTCTAGACGAGTGCAAGGACCAAGTACGAAGATTCGCACTCATTTTGTTTCCCACCCTTACCGATGCATTCTCCAGTACGGTGAACTTAACTGTGCGACAAAAGGTTCTTGATGCTCAACTGAAGATGCTCTCCAACCTTGATAAGGACATTCTCGTTGATGCATTGAAGGCAGTTCCTTACGCCTCATTCCTCGCGGCGATCCTGTCTCAACAGGATCACCCATCACTAGTGATGTATGCTGTGCAAATCACGGAATTACTGCTGAGTCGCCTGGATCATATCTATCGCTACCAGATTTATAGGGAGGGTGTTATTTCGGAGATTGCCAAGTTAGCTGCCGAATATGAGGAGGCCCAAGCAAAACAAGTTGAGAATGCATCTGCAGATCACACTATGACCTCCGCAGACGCCGAACCTGACAGGGTCTCAATCCACAATGACTCGGATGGTGATGTGCATGACGATGATCATGATGGCGAAGAAGAAGACGAGGATCACGCCGATCATGATGACGACGAGGATGAGGATGAAGACCACGACCACGACCACGACCACGGTCACCGTGAGGATATGACCAGATCACCTAGCTCCGATGGCTCTACTATGTCTCTAGATGCGCCTCCGCGTCTCTATGGGACTGAGATGCCGTCCATTAAATCTCGTATCGGTGAGGCTGCCAAGAAGTTCTTGGGAATTCACGAGACCGAGAAGCACGGTAAAGTAATGAAAAAGAAGGCCGTGAAAATTTTGACTGATCTTCAGCAACTTGCGTCTGATACCGAAGCTTTCTATCTACATCGCACAGCAAAGGATTTGAGTCCTCAAAACGGTATTGCGCTATGGAAGAGACTGGCATCGTATTTCGATGCTAATGTTCTCGAGAGTGTAACAAGTGCGGAACTTCTTGCTTCTGGGTTGGTTCGCGTTATCGAGGAAGTTTTCAGCAATCCCGATGAGGCTCTGGCCAACTCTGCAAGAGCCGCGTTTCTAGAAGTCTTCATGGCTACTCCTATCACTTCTAAGCCGAAGACCGCCACAGCCGACTCCCCGACAACACCATTCAGTGTCCTGGTTCATAAGCTCCAGGACCTGTTAAGTCGTTCGGAGCATTTTGAGGTCCTTACGGTCCATCACAACGCACTTGATAGTCGAAGTAGCAGTGCTGCCTCCATGTTGGCCAAACAGATAAAGATCCGCCTCACTGCCGATGAAGATTCGGATATACCACGATCGTATCGAAGCATTATGGTCTCTATTCACGCCATTGCCACGTTCAAGGCCCTAGACGATTATTTACGCCCTCGTATCAATCTTCACGAGCGTCCGCGTGTCGCTCGGCCGCGCGACGGCTTATCTCGAGCGTTGGCTGCTATGGCTAGCTCAGCTGGTCTCGTACCGCCCGAACGGCTCGCAGAAAGACTCAGTGCGGGATTTGCATCTCACCCTACGCCACCCCCTGTCCCCCCTCAAGTTTCCAACTCTCGTGGAACGAAGAAGTCGAAGTCCAAGCAGCTAGATTCCCCTGAGACGCCTTCAACCACGGGACAACCTCCCACATCGGGACGAGAAAAAGCCGCCTTGCGCAGATCAGCCCGCCGTCACGCCCCTCTACCGAGCGAGACCCCTGCCCCTCCGCCTCCACCTCAGGAAGATGATGACCTGCAGAATGCATTAGAGTGTGCCGACGAGAAGCATGTTTCTGATGAAGATGAAGACGATGAGAATACTGACATGGGCGCCAGCAGTGCCCTTGATGCTCTGATAGGCGACCTGGATGAGGAGATGGAAGATGCTCCAGGACCTGATCCGACTGCTGTTAACATGGAAGTGGCTGCAGGCGGCAAGATTACCGCAACAAAAGAAGACGGAACACGAGTCCCTACTCCAGGACAAGCAGCGGCACTCACTAACCTTCCTAGTCGTGGTGTCTCCGCTGCACAGTCTATGTCAGCATTACAGAATACACCCACGCCTGCACCAGGACCGTCTTCTAGGCCTCATTCTTATGCTGCTGCTGTTCAGGCAGTGCCTCAGGACTGGCATATTGAGTTCAGTCACGGGGATAATGTTATTCCCAATGAAACAACGATCTATCGTGCGGTACATAATATGCCGCCTGCTGCCGACCACCTAAGTCGTAGCGTCTTTTCTACAGTACACACGATCAAGTTTCGCCGCGTTTCTGGACCACCACCAGCTGAATCTATCGGCTTCTCGTCACCTTCTTCAGACAATTCGCAAGAGGTGAATGGTGTGCCTGCGTCACTTGCCAATCATCCCACAACGGCATCCATTCTCCGCCTTCTCAACATTCTCCACGACCTAAATGCTAACATAGAGGATATATTGGTTGAAAATAAGAGTAGTCTACGATTGAACGTGGAGCCGCTATCTCAGTTCGTCAACACCAAATTAACAGCCAAGCTGAATCGTCAGCTGGAGGAGCCTCTCATCGTGGCAAGTAACTGTCTGCCTGGTTGGAGTGAAGATCTCGCAAGGCTGTATCCGTTCCTATTCCCGTTCGAGACGCGTCACCTATTCCTCCAGTCTACTTCATTTGGCTACGCTCGATCAATGAGCCGATGGCAGAATGCTCAGCAAGAGGAAACTTCGCGACGCGATAGGCGAGATGAGCGTCCGTTCCTGGGCCGTCTCCAACGTCAGAAAGTACGAATCTCACGCTCTAAGATTCTTGAGTCGGCTCTGAAGGTCATGGAACTGTATGGCAGTTCTCAGAGTATCTTAGAGGTGGAGTACTTTGAAGAAGTTGGAACTGGTCTAGGTCCAACCCTGGAGTTCTACTCGACTGTCTCAAAAGAGTTCTCCAAACGAAAATTGAAGCTGTGGCGTGAAGAAGATGCTCACGACAGTGATGAATTTGTGTCTGCACCCAATGGTCTCTTTCCTAGACCCCTTAGCCAGGATGACCCGTCGAGCGACATCATCTTGCAATTATTCAAGATGCTTGGCAAATTTGTCGCTCGCTCAATGATTGACTCTCGTATCATTGATATCCACCTCAACCCAACCTTTTTCCGTATTGGTGAAGGCACTGGGGTTAAGCCATCGCTTGGGGCTGTGAAGATTGTGGATCCTGGTCTGGCGAACTCGTTGAAGCACATTAAGAAGTTCGTGTCAGCAAAGAAAGCTATTGTCGAGGACCCGAGGCGTACTCCTGCGCAAAAAGTCGCGGATACGGAGCGAATCGTTGTAGACGACACCACGCTTGATGATCTTGCTCTAGATTTCACTCTGCCCGGGTATCCCGATATCGAGCTCATTCCGGGTGGATCGCACATGCAGGTGACCATCGATAATGTTGAATCCTATCTCGACAAGGTGATCGACATGACGCTTGGTCGAGGCGTCAAGCGACAGGTAGACGCCTTTAGGGCTGGATTCTCCCAAGTATTTCCTTACTCCGCGCTGAGTGCCTTCACTCCTGATGAATTGGTGACTCTTTTCGGCCGTGCGGAGGAAGATTGGTCTCTCGAGAGTAAGTTACCGTATTGACTATGCATTTGTAGCGGATCTAACATTGCCCCTAGCTCTCACCGATTCCATCAAAGCAGATCACGGCTTTAACATGGACAGCAAAAGTGTCAAGAATCTGTTGCAAACCATGAGCGAACTTGGCCCAAGTCAACGTCGGGATTTCTTGCAGTTTACAACAGGCAGTCCAAAGCTTCCTATTGGAGGTAAGCATCGTTTCGGCTCTGAGAAGACGTATTCAGTAACTAACACCCTACCAGGTTTCAAGAGCTTGACTCCAATGTTCACAGTCGTCTGCAAGCCTAGCGAGGCGCCCTACACCTCTGACGACTATCTCCCCAGTGTCATGACTTGCGTGAACTATCTCAAGCTCCCCGACTACACAAGTATTGATACCCTCAGGCGACAGCTTTTCACGGCCATTAAGGAAGGCCAAGGAGCTTTCCATCTGTCTTGATGCTTGATGGACAGACAACATTGAGCAGGATCGAAGGGGGCGGGCTTCATTCTATGGCATATGAGTATTGACATCCAAGTTACCTTCGGTTCAGATGACAATCTCATGTTCCCGTGCATTATGTACTATTCGCTCGACGCCTACAGCTTGCTGCATACCACATACATCTCTAGCCATTGGCTGACGCTGAGGAAGGAATGGGCCCGAACAGAACAAAAAAGTTAAAAAAAAAGAGAGAGAGACGCGAAAGGAATTAGCGGGAAGGGAATGTATGAGAGTAGTGTAGAGGCTGTTTCTTCTGCATGGAGGGTTCTTCGGTGGCGCTGGGTAGGACGGAAAGGCTGCAAAAGGCATGGGTGTTCATATTGGCGGCATGGACTTGCTGTTCCGTCATCTTCACAAACGAAAACCGCGGCTGTGTCATGGAGTACATAGACTGTTTAAGATGTTGCAGCTTGCTATTGATGACGCGCGTTTTATTCACCAGATGTTATTTTAAAGCCGGATGTTCGTAACTCTAGCCAAAGCCCCCTGACATCGTGATTGCTGAGCAAGAAATAGTGTGCACGGAGTACGGAATAAAATGGTTCTCTTATCTCGCTGACCCGTGCAAGACATTGTTACCTCTTCATCTAATTCACTCCATCATCTTTTTACCACAAGTCAAGTCAAGAAGTGAGAAACATCGAAGTTCCAACCATATCGCTGCCCAGGTAACCCATCTATATATCATCATATCTATATGCTATTTGATAGAGACCGACTGAGTCGCGGCACCAATCCCCAATGCTGTCTTCATGCAATAATCTAGTTGATTTCCCCTATTGATGTATCATAACTTAGACTTGACGGGCTTCGGCCCGACATGTTCGATGAACTCCGGACTCATCGTGCTCTTCTGCCGCAAAGGCTGCCGTGTCCAGGCCTCATACTCGGCTTGCTCCGTCCGCCACCGCACCATCTCCTTCTCGAGCCATTGTGCTGCGTATCCCGCCGTCTCCGTCGGACATTCCATGGGGAAGAGATGACCCCGCCCCTCAACCACTACCTCGGCGACCCGTCCGGCTACTACGCCTCCGCTGCCGCCCGGACCCGATCCGCAGGCGGAGAGGCGCTGTGCGCGGATCTCGGGCCGTGAGATCGCGCTCGTGCCGCCGAGTATGAAGAGCACGCTCGGTCGCACGGCAGGTAGTGACCGAAAAATGATCATGCCCTCGGACCGATAGAAAGAAGCCGGCGATTCATTATTAGGAAGAGTGAGAACTTCAGGCGCGAAGTCTGGCGCACCCTTCTTGGAGATCGTGTAAGTCTTGGAGTCGGGCGTGGGGCCCGGCGAGCTGCTGATATAGGGGTAAAGGGGCCGGTAGAAGATGAAGACTTCCTGGTGTTTCGTCGTGCGCAGCGTTGCGCCGGCGGACTTCGGGAAGAGGGCTGAGGGCAGGTCCCGGATGGCGTGCTTGTTCCAGGCTTCGAGAACCCGCGGGTCCCAGGCGCGGTAGAAGGGGGCCTTGGAGAATGAGTCGACGGCTTCTTGCCGGCCGGGCCAGATGTCGCGGCGGTAGGTCGAAGAGCGACCGGGTGATTCGCTCGCCGGGGCGCTACCTGTTTGGCTTTGCGCAACGATGACTGGGTCGAGCATGATAATGCTGGTTAGCAGACGCGGATGCATGAGCGAGAGGTGCGTGAGGATGTTTGCGCCGAAGGAGTGGCCGATGCCGACGATGGGGCGCGGCATTTCGGCGCGGAAGACGTTGGTCAGGTGCAGCAGGTCGCGCGAATGGTCGTGCCAGCAAGGGTCGTCGCCGAGTTTTTCCTCATTGAGTTCGCCGCTGTACCCCTGATTCGAGATATCTGCGATCCAGATGCTGCGGATGCGGAATGCGCCTGTCGCTTGCGATTGCGCGAGCAGGTCCGTCCAGAGAGCTTCGTAGAGTTCCTTGGGAAACCCGTTTGCGTGCGCCGCGAGGATGGTTACGTCGCCAGGTTGGGGCGAGGGGTTGGATATGGGCGTGTATTGCTTTACGTGTAGATTGAGGACGTCTTCTTGGTTGTTTGCGGTTGCGCGCGGCCATTCTCTAATGTGCTGGCAGGGCACTATGTGCTCTTTTATGTGGAAGGGAAAGGAAGACATGTTGAGGGTCAGGACGTAATGGTCCAATATATCAAGAAATAAATGAGAGCCCAAGCGGATGCTAAGTTATGTTGTCTAGAGTCTTGAATTAGATGCGTTGATACTAGGATTTGCGATGCGATGCGATGCGATGCAACCCGGATGGAGTGAAAGTGATCAATGGTGGTATTGCGCTCTGCGTGCGGAATACCAAACGAAGAAACAATCAATGAATGAAACGCCAAGACACAACGAGCAGGTCCACGATGTCAGGGCAGTGCTGTTGATGATTGAAGATGTCTATTATGATGAATACAAAATACGTTTGCAGCATGAAGATGTTTTAACACGATTTGCCTAGGCACCTTGAGAGCCCGCTGACGGGACCTGTTTTGCCTCGGCAATTGGTGGGGAGTACCAAGTACGTCGTCGTATAAGTGGAAGAGGAGAACTGTATGGCTTTCTTCCTTGTATTCGTACAAACCAATTTATTAAAAGGGGAGACAATAATAAAATAACGAAGATTACATACTTAGACGACAATTGCAGCATGTGTATAGGCTCATGCGAGCCAACAGATCGTGAACCATCTTGTCGATCGATACAAGATCAGGAAAGATAATCAGGCATAGCATCATTCTTACGTAATGCGAGCCGAGACACCGGTAAGAGAATGCGGAATGCCACCCGCGGTGCGTAGATGCGTAAGACGCGAAACATTCACTAAACGGAGTATTTGGTAATTGGCGCATATGCATTTGACGCGCCTGTGGGTGGGTCCAGGTCGATGCATTTTACGTCTAACGCGTTTCGAGTCGCCGATCCATTCCATCCCAACCCGACATGGAATGTTCGGGGTGCCACTTTCCGTCCCAACACCAACCCTCGCACGCTTAACTTCTATCCCGACGTCATAGCAATCCGATACTCTTCCATCCGTTCATTCATTCACTTCCATCAATCCATCAATCCATCCAACCATTCTACAACTACCATCACCAACCCTCCTTTCTTTACTCTCCATACACTCACGAATTCAACCCTTCAGATTACATTTTCCCTATTGTAAATCCGATTATCTTGACCAACTACGAACTGATTAATCAAATAATCCCTAATAACTCAATCACGCGGCCTCGACGACACATAGCAGCGAATCTTCGAGAGCCTACCGCACCGCAACGATGCCTCCGAAGCGAATCTCCCGGAGTGCGCCCTCTAGCGGCACCAAGTACCGATCTACGCCCGCTGCTCCCCAACAGAAGACCTTCTCGGCGCGCCGCAAATCGGTAAAGACCTATGGACGACCTAAGTCGGGTCGCAAGTTGAAACAGGAGACACTCACGCAGATGAACTTCACCTCTGCATTGATGGATCATGCCGTTGATCCCGATGACGATAATGACGACGATAAAGATAACGATGTTGATGACTATAACGATATGAATGGCGATGATGGCGATGATAGCGATGATAGCGATGACGACGTAATCGAGATGAAGGAAGCAGTAGACGTGAAGACTTACGAACGTAGTGACAAGGGCAAAGGTGCGAAAAAGCGCACAAGCGACATACGCGACACCGATGACGATAGATCGGACTCTGACGAAATGCTTCGGGAGTCTAAGAAACGAAAGACTCTTAGTGGTTCTCGTTCCATCAGCCCAAAGCAGGCTGAGGACTCGGAAATGGCGAGCACTATCGCAAAATACACCACCCAGACAATGTCTTGTCGGGGTGACATGTATATCGAGAACTCGAGCGATGAAGATCTCGACGAGCTGTCGTGTGTTCCCGAGACCCCGAAGAAACACCCGGGACTTCGGAATGAACAAATGCAAGGCACCGCCCCTACAATCCCCGGCGTAGTCAAGCCTATGACACCAGCCCCGCAGCTGAGAGGAATGACGGTTCCGTCCTCCCAGTCACCAGGAACCTCTTTGCTGCGACGGTACAGTACGCCACAGTCGCCCTTGGCAGACAAGTCGATTACCATTGCGTCTAGCGTAACCCCAAGGACCGGCGTTACTTCTAATAAGTCGCACCCTATAGTTCACGACTCTTATGCGACTAGATCAAGTATCGGCGCCTCATCTCCAGTGAGCCATCGCTCGTCACCCAGTGACAAAGAGAACATAACTCCTGGCCGGACAAAGCCCAAATCCCCCAAACCGCAGACTAAGTCTGCTGGTCGCGCAGTATTGCTAGAAATTCCGGACTCTGACGATGAGACTTCCGAGTCAGACGGAACGCACGCTTGTCCAAGTCCTTCGATCAGGCAAACCCGCCGCCCGTTTCCACCTGTCAGGGTTCGAGAGCTGGGTACAGTCTCACTGGCCCCACTTGATACCCCATCCGAAGGGGCAAGGGGTTCGGTCGTCTCCTCTGGAAATCCCATTGGAAGTGCGTCAGAGGCTCAGGACAATGCTATGAACGAAGATGATGAGGGTGAAGAGACCCCGAAACTCCAAAAGAGACAGGACATGACGATACCTGCTCCGTTGTCCGATTCAGCCGAAGCTAGCAATAACAATGGTCTATCTTCGTCAGTTCCCAATTCGCCTCGGGATTTTGAGAGTCAGCGTTTACCTCTCAAGTCTATTCATGCCCTCGGGGCTCAGACTCCAACTTCGGATATCATCGTATCTCTCCACCCTCATCAAGTGGCTAAAATCGTGAATCGCTCGAAGACTCATGACTTTAGAGCCTGGAAGATTCCGGAGCATGTCTCCCGTGTCTGGTTGTATACCACCAGACCGGAGTGTCAGTTAAAATACATGTGCCTATATGGTGAGCCCAAAGTGCCGGGAGAGTTGAACGACGAGCAAGGCATCGGTAATGCCGAATTCAACCAAGGAAAGTTGGTTGAGAAGTTCGCATACGAGATTCTTCAGGTATACGAGCTCAACAATCCAGTGCCACTAGCAAAGATGCAGCGGAAAGGCTGGATTTCTCGTGCGCCTCCCAAATTCGCATTCATCCCACAGACTGTGGTGGGTGAAATAACGGCCAACCTGAGATGCGCCTTGTTCGAAGACGGTAACCAGTCCGAGGCCAGCTCCCGTCAAGGAATAACTGAGTCTAAGGAAGGCAGACCGCACCTGTCAAGTGAGGCGGGTTACTCGCCACAAAACCAACCCGGCGCTTCAGAGGAGGTGATCCCAGCCAGTCCGACACCTAGACAGAAGGTTGGCGTAACAGGACATGCAATGGCTGGTAAGCGACCAGCACGATCTGGGCCCCGATCTAGGGCCATCAATGTCACGTCGGCTCGGCGTAGTCAGAGGCTACTAAGTAGTCCAGTGCGGCCTTCTCAGGCCACTACAGTAAGCCAAGTATCGTCCTCGAGCCATCCGGTCACACCGCAGAGACCTATCGCCGTGTCGGTCCCCAACTCTAGCGAGTTTGGAAGCAGCCCGCCAACAGGGAACGTGAAACGCCGCCTATTTTCTTCGCCCCAGTTTCCCAGACGAAGCCAGATGCTCCCAGATAGTCTGCTCAACACAAACATCCAGGAGCCTCCAGACATCATCTGGGATTCTGCCGATGACAGTCCAGTTCGTGAGACCTTTAATGACGTGATTACGACCGGTCGACTTGATCAGGGCAACTATTAGGTGTTGTATGATTATATAGGATGATGGGAGATATGATGCGGCGTTTTAAGGCGGTAGTTCCAGGGACTAGGGAAAAGGGAGGGGCAGACATGATTTTATATGGCTAGCGAGTTCTTCAGCGACTTTGTTTTAATGAATGAATGAGAATCACAGTTTTGCTTTTGCTATCGATTAGTTGTCTTGTGTTCGGACATTGTGACTGCTGCCTATGTGAATCACGAGGAAGATGATGGAGCATCTAGACTGATGACGGTTCTTATGCTGTATCCCGTTACTCTTTAGCTGCCTGTGGATATGTAGCTACTATATAATTCTTCTTCATTTTGATGTGTTTGTATGAATCAGAGGACTACGGTCGGATGATTGATGAGTATAGAAACAACTACCTACACGACATCTCACTGTTTCGGCTGTCGACTGTGGGTGGTCTTTGTATTAATCGTGTATCTGTTTGCCAATTCGTTTGCTTGACGCGGGTTCCTGCGGGATACAAGTTGTCATCATACCTATTACATGCTGGATTGACACACCCTGCTGTATGAGATGGTTCGCTTGGTTCGTTTCATTTTTGCTCTAACCTTTACTTGATGGAGTAGACAAACGGTGCTACGGCAACGGTTGCAACGTCTAGCCATTCGGCGTCGTGGCCAAACAACCGGTTGTTTTGGATTCTCTTGAGTTAGAATGCTGGTTAAATCGTCTTTAAGTAGAAGAGGGCAGCCCCTTGTTCTCACCCCTTACAACTTTTGTTTTGATTTCTCAGAATTTACATGATCTGAGACTGGCTATATCGCGTCTTCCTTGCGTACCTGATATGAGGAAAGGGGTTGTCCGCGCTGCTCATAAGATTAAGGCCGTCGACCCTAAAAATCTTACATTTTCGAGTGATGAACTCATGAGAAAACAAATCGCATGCTTCATGCTTCTACCAATATCCTGTTAACAGTTATCAACAACTTAGAACTTTCAGAAAAAAATGCGTTTTAGATTGTATCAGAAAGTTATGTACAGGCTTCACGGCCATCGCCTTATTTCTTCTCCTCAGGCTTCTCCTCAGGTTTCGGCGTAGGCAGCTTGAAGTTATCGGGCTTGCGATCCTGGCCAGGGCCGATCTGCTCCCAGGCACTGGAGCCGCCCTCGAAGTTGCGGAAGGCCTGGGTCAGCTCGAGGGGCTCGGTGACGATGCGCTTCTTCTCCTCGTCGTAGCGGATCTCGGTGTAGCCGGTGAGAGGGAAGTCCTTGCGCAGGGGGTGGCCCTCGAAACCGTAGTCGGTCATGATGCGGCGCAGATCCGGGTGGCCCGTGAAGATGACGCCGAACATGTCGTAGACCTCGCGCTCGTACCAGTTGGCGCCGTCGAATAGGCTCGTGATGCTGGGCACGGGCGACACCTCGTCCGCGTAGGTCTTGACGCGGATGCGGGCGTTGTGGCGCACGGAGAGGAGGTTGTAGACAACCTC
Organism: Xylariaceae sp. X170; assembly: GCA_028637755.1. Classification (NCBI taxonomy): domain Eukaryota; kingdom Fungi; phylum Ascomycota; class Sordariomycetes; order Xylariales; family Xylariaceae; species Xylariaceae sp. X170. The sequence goes on from JAJFDJ010000134.1 coordinate 54,202, forward strand.
GAATCGCTGGTCCCGGGTGGGGAAGTCAACGGCGGTGATGCTGCTGACCTGGGTGAACTCGGCGGCGGTGTTGTCTGCGATATTTTTGGGTCAGCGAGGTCTCAGGCAGCACCGAATATCGTCGAAGCAGGGGAAGGTAGTCTCACATTTGAGGAATGAGAAGACGGGGATCACGCCGGCGGGGGAGATGTAGATGACGAGCTCATCCTTCCAGACAGAGAACTGCTGGACGTATTTGGGCAAGCAGCCCATGACCCAGGCACCGTAACGGTGCAGGTTCTGGGCCTTGGTGGCGTACTTGTCGGTCGGGTTCACGATGGGCACGTTGAGCTCCTTGGGGTGGTCTCGCGGCGCGTGCCGCATGTTCGAGACGTCCTGCGGTATGGCGACATTCTGGCGAGCCGTCGAGGCGATGCAGCGCACAAGCTGCTCGCTCTGCTGGACGGCGGAACTTCTCGTGGGTCGCAGAGCGGCAGCGAACGCCCTGCTGCGGCAGAGCTTGGTCGCCATGGCTGGTGTGAAGATGAGCTAGCTGGCCAATTGGGGGATGGGCTTTGCTCTCGGCCGTGGATGAGATAATTGACCGGTGATAGTGGCCCCGAGGGAGGTTTGACGCTACTAACGGAATACAAATGCTGCCTCAGGTTGCGGCAAAGGCCGGGAGGCAAGGTACCGACGCTAGTGCATGTACTGTGTAGGCACTGTATACGCCATCCCCGGGTTCTGACCAAGCCGAGTACGGTTAGCGTGTGAGCTGTGGCACCTTGCAGAGGCAAGAGCGTTGCGTTGCACAGGGCAGGAAGAACAATAAAGCGTTCTCCGAACTGCTCGAGTCTCGGGGATTTACCTGCCGTGAGATCATTCGCTAGGTAGCCATCGAGGGCTAGATCAAAAGAGGAAGTGGTATTCCGTAGGTAGCACATGAGCCTCAACTCTCGGCGAAGCTATGATCAAGACGAATAGGTAGTATCACGGCTGTAAGTAAGGTTGAGAAGGGTGCTACAGTTTTGCAACGCCTGAAAGTAAAATGGAAATAAAAATACAAAAATAATAGAAAAATTACGAATCAATGTTAGATCGATGCATCAGCTTGATGGTATGCAAAAATTCGAAAAAAGAATGCGGTGAGTGTGGATTGAACACACGACCTTCAGATTTGATGAATGAAGTTTGAAGCTTCAGTCTGACGCTCTCCCAACTGAGCTATCCCCGCTGATCGTTGTAACGTCATCCCTTGGTAAGCTATATATCCCACGTGAGGCCGGAAGATGCTGGTAGGTTCCAAACTGGTTAGTCAGCCCCACGAAAATACGTGTCCATAGGTACCGATGAAGAAAAGAAAAGCATATATCAAGGTACTGGATACTCTTATATGGGAGGTTATATTCGAGTACGCGAGTACCCCCTACATGTGACACAACACAGTATTTAAAACTAAGGTACTATCGCGAGGTACCACACACACGTTGAAATATTGAAAAACTCGAAAATCGGCCTAACCCAATGGGGTGCGCGCCTGGGGCTCTTAGCACGGTGCAGGTCAGTGGTCAGTTCCGTCCCCGATCCCCACCCTTGCTGAAGAACAGACAGACTTGTAGCCTTTAGCAAGCAATTCGTCTCCTTTGCTCTTTTTCCAATACGTATCACATCCCGTTCACCACAACGCATCGTCTGCCTCATCGCCAATCCTCTCCACGCCACCAAGCTCGTAAGCTAACATAATCTACGTCTATCCTCACTGCGCCCCTTCGCGTATTTCGTTCCTGGGTTTCGATCAAGGTCCCACATGGTCCTCACCCGGCGTCAGGCCTTTTCCCTCTGATGCATCACCACCCAACAACTACTCTGACATAGAATCTGTCTCGTTTTTGAATTCCTAACTTAAGACGACGCGCTGAGCACCGTTTCTCCCACTCGTAAACGATTACACGACACACTACAACCTCGTAACTCGCCAGATCTCTGTGTCTCCCGCGCGACTTATCCCCCCCACAGGAGCACCTGATCCCTGCTTTCACATCACATACCGATCTCCGACTGTCTTGAGCGTGCAGCTACATTGGTTCACCATGGCCTCTCAAGATACCTTTTTCGACGATGAGGACGATACCTGGTGAGTTATCCTGGCGCTTCTGGATCATACGATTTGGGCCATCTGGCTTTAGATCTACATATTGCGGTGTGCTAATGACTGGGCCCAGCCCTCTCTGCATTGAAGAGTTTGACCTCTCTGACCGAAACTTTCGACCGTGTCCTTGCGGCTATCAGGTACCCTAACATCCCCTCGCTAGCCCCCCCTCAACTAATCAAGCATACTCATATTCCCCCTTTTTCAGATCTGCCAGTTCTGTTTCAATAATCTCAAGAACAACTTGAATGGTCTGTGTCCTGCATGTCGACGTCCTTATGATGATAAGGATGTGAAATGGAAAGTTGTAACACGTGAAGAGTATGGGACATCAACCCTCATCTTGTGACCAGTCTATTTAACCAGGTTTCTATAGGGAGGCTGAATTCCGGGCCAACATTCAAAAGAACCAGAAAAAACGAGCAACCGAGCAACGGCAGAAGGAGGCTCAAAAGCGCGAGGCTGAAAAGGAAAATCGCAAGAACCTCCAGGGCGTCCGTGTTGTTCAGAAGAACCTTGTTTACGTGACGGGTCTGACGCCGACGGTTCGGGAGGATGAGCTCCTCAAAACGCTGAGAAAGCCGGAGTTCTTCGGCCAGTATGGCAACATTCAGAAAATCTCCATCAGCAACAGAAAGTCTTCTGATGGCCAGCAACAGTCTCTCGGGATCTACGTGACTTTCGAGAAGAAGGAAGATGCGAGCAAGTGTATAGCCGCAGTGCATGGCTCTCAGAATGGTGACCGTGTGCTCAAAGCGCAACTCGGTACTACCAAGTACTGTTCGGCTTGGCTCCGTCACGAGCAATGCGGCAACAGACAGTGCATGTTTCTGCATGAGCTTGGTGATGAGGAGGATAGCTACTCACGTCAGGACTTGTCCTCACTAAACAGTGTGCATACACAGCGTCCTCTCTCTAATACCGCTTCGTCGTCCCGTTCGGCCTCTCGACCGCAAGCTCCACCGCCCCCACAGCCTCCGACTGCCTCTTTGCCGGCCACGTCGCAGCCTATGGCTCGTTCTTCTAGTAAAGAAGAGTCAGAAGCCGGGGATGGTCCTGCTTTGCCGGCATCGGCGAATTGGGCACGCACTACGCAACAGCGGAGTAGACGCGGAAGCCATGCAACCAGTGGTGCCGCCTCGAGTCCTGCTGTTTCTACATCGGTGCCTGCGACTGCTGAGCCCTTCGTTGAGACCACTGAAGCCCCAGCTGCTCCGGAGCCGCCGGCTGCCACCCGCAAGGCTGAAAAACAGCGAGCTGATACTCCTACAACTACAACTACAACAGCAACAGCAACCGATTCCGTAACATCTAAGGCTCAACGCCCCACCATCTTCGATTCGTATGACTTGATGTATTTCTTTAAGCAGCTCGCTACGTGCCAGACCGAGGCATTCGCACCCAAATCGGATGAGGAGGTACTTCCCCCCATGTTTGATCTGAATGGTGCAGCAAGAAGAAGAGCTATGCACGACGAAGAGGAGAATCATCTGGGCGACCAAGACGCTCCGGCTCCGGTGGATAACCTGAATCAGTCGGAAGGAGAGCCTGAGAGCGGCAGTCTCGTTCTAGGAGGCGAGCCCGAAGACCGAGACCAGGGACGAACTGAGCTGGGCTACGATCGGGGACGAAATGCCCCTATACAGCGGGGATCTACCAACGACTTGTTTGGTCCTTCTCTGACAGGATTTGGTCCAACATCTACCCCTATTGGATCAATCGGAAGTCGAACCATGACACCTCAGCAGCAACAGTTGTTTATGAGACCCCATGGTAGCTTCACGGACCAGATGCCTCCTGGAATCTCGCCTCAGCAAACCGCCCAACAGGCTTCTCTATTTCAAGGGCAAGGACACACTCGTCAACAGTCCCGGTTCAGCTTTACCAATGATAACAACGCTACCACTATCAATGTCAAGTCATCTGCGGATCCCAGATACATGGCTCAACAGTCATCTATGATGCCATCCGTATTCCGCTCACAGCCAGGTGGTCAATTGTATACTGGTTCGGTGTCTGGACCACCACCTGGTCTCAAGTCAACTGGCACGCCTCCTGTCGGTGGCATGTTCGGACAGGGGCATGCTTTCGGTGGATCGGCTTTCGGCGCAGCCTCGAAGGGCAATCCAAACGACTTGCTTCAATCTTTGATTCGGGGCAATGTGGGTTCTCAAGCCCATGATGGAAAGCGTGAGTACCTGTTCCCCCAAGTTTCCTCTTTCCATAGTCAATTCCCATCCTCCACCTCCTCCACTCCTGCTCCTGCTCCCGGTCTCCTGGCAACGCTCTACGCCCCCCAGCCTGGAGCTTTCCCAGACTACGGACCCAAGCAGAAGAAGAAGGGGAAGAAGCACAGACACGCTAACACTTCCTCCTCTGGGGGGAGTGGCTTAGTAGATCTTGCGGACCCGAGTATCCTGCAGGCACGGATGCACCACCAGCAGCAGGGTAATAGCATGGGAGCCGGGCAGGGGCTGTTTGGTGGTCAAACACAAGGTGGGTACAGCAACCCCAATGCCATGTATGGAGCCGGTGGATACAACAGATGGTAGTCGTTGATAGGGCTCGTGGAGTGATGAGCTGCATGTTTAATGTTTTGTTTTCTGTGTTTGCATCCGACAAGGGTGCGCCGAGGCGTCGAGGTTATCGGAAATGGAAGATAATCGGAACATTCCACCGCATCTATTTGAGCGAGCATTGCAGAGGGATAATGGTCCGGGTTGGACCGGGGTTGCATGGCGTCCACTTGCTCTTGGAAACGACGGGGCTGCTCGACCGCGGCTGCTGCCATTCTCGAGATACTCTTCTTCGTTTTGGCATCATCGATTTTCCCCAATTCTTCAGTTCAATGGTCACGCCTGAAGCCATCGTCGTCTTCCACAACTCTTCATGTACGTTAACACGCGGAGCTAGCCCAGAGCTTATGCCTGAGAAGCTGGCTAATATAGCATTCACACCTTTCAACGTTACCAATATCATGTATAATGCGGAAGACGACGATGGAAACCTACGATGTGACGTGTGCTTGTTTTCCCATTATTATTACTGTAGCTGTACTTGAGTGGAAGGCTAACGTATTTGTGCTTTCTTTTAGACGACGACCTTCTTCCTCTCGACGAGGCCTCCTCTGCTGTTGATGCGCTCGTCTCAGATTCGTACCCTCAAGATCCTCTACGCCTTGACAGTGTAACATTACCAATGCTTCCTCCTGGTCTTGGATTTACTCATGCACATCCGCCTGTTGTACCCTCTGTGGAGAAGCCTAACGAGAAAGTCCAGAGTCCTGCCTCACTTGTTGGGTCGCATTCCAAAGGTAATGCCGTCCCACCACTTGCTGCCACTATTATCCGGCCAGTAACACCACTTCCGTCGACGCCGTCCATAAAGCCGTCATCCGTGCGGGAAAAGGAAGATTCATCCATCACCAACACCGATGCAAGAAAGGCCAGCAAGGAACCAGCAAGCTCCAGTGGTTCTGCACAAGATGTTTCTTCTGAGCAACCTCCTCCTAAGTCAAAAGCAACGCTTCTTCAGGACGAGGACTTTCCTTCACTCGACTCGCTTAAAACAGCATCACCTTCAAAACTGGTTGCCACCCCCTTATCAAAGCCTAGTCAGACCGCGAAAACCCCATCAGGCAGCAAAGTTATTGTTGATTCTCCGATCAAGATTAGCATTGACAGCAAGTCAAAGAAGTCTGACAAGCGCCCGGTACCTGGTATTCTAGACATTTCTGCCGCTACGAGCTCTGTTCCCCCGCAGTATGCTGCAAGCAAAAAGGCAGAATCTCAAGACAAAGCTGCTTCCGTCGGTGCTCGGCCGATCAAGACACCGGCTGCATCGGCACTGTCTACACCAACTCTCGCAACTGTTTCAGCGCCTTCTCCCCAGGCCAAAGCAGCGCCTAAGACTCTTCGGCTTGTTCAGACCACGAAACCTGAATGGCCAACTGCCTCGATACCGCCTGCAGCCGTAGCCTCGATTCGCTCGGCTGCAGCGGCGAGTTCGTCCCACCGGCCGATGACACCTGGAAGTGAGATAATATCTGATACTACCTCGATTGTCAGTGCTTCTGTTTCGGCATCGCGAACCAGCTCGCCGCCGCCCTCCAAGATTGGCTCTCTGCCTATGCGCCCTACCACGAAGAGCCAACAGCGTAAACAACGAAAAGAGGCTTCAAAGGAAGCGGCCGCACAGATCGCCGACGCCAATCCATATGAACTGGATGTTGAGATAGCTCCCATTCTTGGCAGAAAGAAGAAGCAGAAGAAAGAAAAGAAGCCTGTCGGTACAAGTAGAGCTTCTACGAGACCAGGAACACCGAGTATTTCTGAAGTTGTTGAAGATAAGGCCGGACCCGAAAAGGATGGTGCCAGTCAGACTGCCAGCAATACTTCTAAGAAAGAGTCAGTCAGTCAGTCGGCTTCGGAGCTGTCCAAATCCAAAGACCAAAAAGGTAAAAATGCGAGTAGCTCGCAACAACCTGCTGTTGCCATTGATACATCTATCAAGTTGAACGAGTCCACGAAGACTACTGTGTTGACCCCGGATTATATCAATCCCACCCCTGAGGTGAAGCAAGAGCAGCCTGTGGAGCAAGACATTGGCGAAATACCTCAGCTTCGAGATGTTTTCCGGGCGCTGGTGATGAGTGGAACCCTTCCCGAGATTGACAAGATTACCTTTTTCAAGCCGCCTCCGACACCTCGATCAGACTCCGCCACTCATGGATTGAATCCTCTCCCGTCGTCGCTCCCTCCAAAATTGAAGGCAATCGTTGCCAAGGAGGATGAGGAGAAGCTCAACGCCTTCCAGCCTGTTCGCAAGGTCGTGAACGATCATCGGGTGCTCCTCACCCCCAACGGCGACTGTCTATTGAACTTGAAGCCGGAAGAGGCGGATTTGTTCCTCGAACTACAAGATCGCCTCAGAGCTGATAGTATCCTGCCAACTGCTTTCTCGGCCCCTCGTTACGCGCCAGCTAGTGGTTTCAGTCTAGTTAAGAACCGTGCTGTTCCTAACGGCACGCCCTCTTTCTTCCCGCTCGGTCCCGACAGTTATCCTAGCGATCCAGTCGGCAAGATGCACCGGGAGGAAGCGATCAGTTGTATCAATCAACACGTCCTCCCGTCGTTGAACCTGGGAAGCTATCAGACCATGGGATCCAGCACAAATTTTACGAAGAATATTAACTTGCAACAACTCGCCCCTTGGATCTACCCTCCTACGGATAATGTTGAGGACCAAAGGAAAATGTTTTCGGGTAGATCTGCCGATGAATACAATGCATCAGGAGGAGGCAACCCGGCTGATGGTGTGTACGGGGACTACGACCATCCTGAGAATGGCCCCTCGCCAGCCATTAGCAGTACACCCCTGATGTCTGTTGAAGATGCTGAGACGGTGTGGGCTCAAGCACGGAAGCAGCATGAGGCGCTCGACAAGAAGTTCCGACAGTTGCAGGCTAAGAACCGGCGCCTTGTCGATCTGCATTGACTGCCTGACCGCTATAGCATGTTAGGACTTTGCCTAGACGAGCGCATCTTGATAGCCAGATGGCTCTGCTGTCTCGTCATGGTGATTGCTGTGATCGTGGCCATCTTGCGATCTCTATTGGCCTCGGCTGTGGTTATGGTTACAGCCGTAGGTGTGCGCCGTGGATACTAGGCTTTTAGCCACATGGTAACTTTGTCAGACTATGAAGACGGATACTACCGTCTGCAGTTGCCGGTCGACTTGCCCCATTTAAGGACTAGAGGGCAAGTCTTGTTACAACACTGTGTATATAATGTTTTGTTATGATGCGTATGAATGGGCGACGAGATACGAAAACGTAGGTAACTCCTCAAGTTGAGTACCTGCTGTCTACGGTATTAGACTAGACGTCCACGATCCTCAAGGATCTTCAAGACTCGAGCAAGCAATGCGCTCGGTCTGAACCAGATAATCAATCAGCATCATACATTTGGCTACCATTTTGGATAGTCATATGTACAGTTACCATAATTCCGTCTGTTTCGAGTGAATAGTGACGCCCTCATATTCTCGTGTCGTTGAACAGAACTTGTAGAATTGACTTGTGCCAGAGTAACCATTGTAGTAGTGGTGATGATACGTGTGGCGCCACGCGAGTCTTCAAAAAACACTCTCTGCCTTCTAGAAGCCAAGTATGTCACGATATTCTCGTTTCACCTCCAGCTGAAAGGAAGTCATTGAAAGGGGATACGTTCTTTAAAGGGGGCTTCAACACCATTCAGGGGCTTGGGTTTCCATTGGCTAAGTAAGGTGAGCATCCAATCACAACATATCAAGGAATGAGTAGTAACGAATACGATCATCTCCGTATAGGATTACACCTGGCTTTAATTAAGCCCTTCAATTCCGAGATTCCGATCACTTCTTAGCCACCTCAACCTCGTCGCGATTTGAATCTCGAGATTTCATCTCGGTGGACTCGGTGGCTGTCGATCCACCCGTTCTCGGAACTGACCAATAGGGTGTTTACATGCTTCAATTCCGACTCTCCTTCGGGAGACCACATGACCTAGCGATCGTAAGAACTGTCTGGGTTTAGGAATCGGAACTACGTCACCGGGATTTGCTGGTTACGTCTGCAATCACAATCACCGAATTGGGCGAGCACGTCATGACAATTAATGGAACTGTTTTTTTTACAGATTCTACAGTAATAAACGTGCGGAATATGAAAACAAAATCTGCCAAGCGAATCTGCCAAGCACGCCCGACGCGATTCAGCACGATGAACTATTGACAATGGTAATATGCCACCTTTAATGAAGTCCCGGTAGTCGGGACGAGAACGAGATCCAGGTTCGAGGATATTGCTTTACGAGTAAAGCTGGCCAATATCATCGCAACAGCGAACTTCTCGAGCAGGGCATGAAAATTAAGCGCCTCCAATCCCCGGGGCTCGCTTGGACGGCTTTACGTACGAGAATAGACACGTGTACGGTAATGTATGTAGAGTATGGAGAATCCCGAGCCATTCTCAGCTCTCGTCTGGAAATCTCTGGTGTGGTGCTTGGCAAAAACACACGGATACTGGCTACAAACCGAGATAAAAAAAGAATAAAAAGGGAATTAACAGAGATTTACCCGAGACCCGGTGTTGGCGTTCAAGTCACACACACCAACTACGGTACATGACATGGTGGGTAAATGGAAATGGGTGGTGGAAGTCTGGGGCAACACGGTGAGACACACGTTAAGAGGAAGTCTAGATCGCCCCCCTTTATCTCGTTTTTTGCTCTTGGAGGGTCGTATTCTGGAAAACACCCATCTGACATCGTCACCCAAATATCGATATCTCAACATGGGAATTTTGCGCTCCATCAACCCCAGGATTCACGGACCCCCCCTCATCTTAAGACACGACAAACCGAGGGGGTGGAGAGGCGTGTGTGCCGGTTGGCGTTTTGGTGGCTGCGTTTGGTGGCTTTTTTACGATCGGCGGGATTTTGGGCTCTACGAACCCAAGCACACATATCCCTGTAATTTTTTCTCTCTTAATGCTTGCGGGTTGTTTTAATGGACGGCTTACGGAATCCCGCGATAAATGGTTGCGAGATATCCCCATCTATCTGCGATCTGAGCACGGCAACGGTCCCCTTCGATCGATGACCGGGTGATCTAGATGGGGCCCGTCAGCAAGCAAGGTACGACAACGTGTCTTTGGGCCAATCAATCTGTTACGTTCACGGGTGAGTGTGGTTTTTGTTCTGGTTTTGTTGCTGTCTCACACTTTATTTTCACAACACCGGGTTTGGCTGCGTGTGCCTGATCGCGGCGAGGATGGCGATGATGCGACGAAGGTGGAAGGAGGGGAATCACTAATCACTACGGTATGGGCTTGGGCGATCGGGTTACAGATCACATATTGATGAAGATGTCACCGGATAATGGATGGATGTGCTGGAACGAGGTGGAAGTCGACCAGGGCCGGTCGGTAAGATGATGTAAGTGTAAATCCGTAAAATGTCACTCCGTTTTCCGTACGAGACGACGAGATTTACTCTCCTACCAGGTACCTCCAGGGTATTCCGTATACGTGCAAGATTATACAGAAACGTAGCACGAGGTTATGTAGATACACATCAAAGGATATATTAATATGCGGTGTATGCACGTGTCAGAGGGAGCCCAGTCCCACCAGCACACCGTCTTTATTTAGCAAACAAGCGGCGGAAAGCGTGACTCTCGTGCCACCTATGTACTCTGGAGGGAAGAAAGCACGGAAGATATCATTGGGTACGTACCGAGGCGAGAGCTCGTGGTGATACCGTGGTCCGTACAGTGCCTGGAAACCTATCTTGGGTTCGTGGTTTCCCCTTGTTTAAGATCTGGCGTCACGTACGAGCAGGTACATGGCAAGAGCGGTGGATTCCGTCTAGGTTGGGTCGTTCCCGCCTGTCTTCCCTCGCCCGGAGACGAGTGGGGCTCTTTCTCCCCTTCGTGGGTCCCTCTGAGCTCCGATAGTCCTGCTGTCTCTCGATCACGATCGATCCTCGTGCTCTGCACCGATCACTTTTGCGGGAGTCCATCGTGAACTCCCTTCCCACCGCGTCATCGGCTCCTTAGCCTTCAAACTTCATTCTTGCATTCCATTTCCAAAAAAAAATTATACAAACCCGCCCGGCGTTTTGTTTGTACCTTCCCGTGTTGTAGATCCCGTATCGTATCGTATTATTATTTTCTCTTTCAACAAAAATAGAAAAATTCATGGACTAGCTTTCCGAATTATTATTATTTTTTGTGCTGTTTTTGCTTTCGTGTCCGCAATCTCACATTCAGAGACATGCCGGTTAAGCTCAATCGTGGAGTTGGGCTTTCGATCCTGTGATCGCCTTTCTCCTCTCCATCTCTACCTCCCTCTTACTTACTCTCGATCCTGTACTACTTTGTATTATAAAGACCAACTCCACGATGGGATCGCCCCTTTACCAAGATGGCTTCAATATCTTATAAACCGCCCCCTTCTCCAAAGAGAATAAACCCGTGCTTCCCTCATGCCTCGTGCTCCCCCATCAAAGGCCTGACTTCATCCTGACGACTTACATCCCACCCCCTTGGATGAATGAACAAAGCTTCTTCTCGTGATACCGCACACGACAGACAGCATTCTAGCACTACATCTCCGCCTTGTTTCCCCTTGTCCTCCAGGAGGCGGTATCACATCAACGATACAATACTCTACCACTTACTTGGGCATTACGCCTTATACGTGGTGGTGTAAACTTGATATTAATATCTCCGTCTTTCGCCCCTGGCATAAGTTTCTGTCTTCCCTGGTCAGCAGTTACGAGGTGACATTACCATGCCTCTGAGCTATTACCAGCCCCTAATCGCACCCATGAATCCCTGGGAACGCAACGCATTGGATGTAAGTCAACCTTGTCTTCTATTCACCCCTGGTTGCATTGGTCAGGCGTTTCTTCAAACAGGTGATTCTTCGAAACGCATGATAGCCAACTCGAGTTATGAGCGGATTCAGGACGTCTGTTTCAGAGTTGATTCATCTCTTTGTCCTTTGGGGGGTTCATGGCTAATACGCATCATAGTACAACCACAATCCCGACAAGAAAGAAAATGCGGCGATAAGCTCACAGGCCGGGTCGACCAATGACTCGTCCATCATCTACCCAGGCCTATATGCGCCCAGCGGGATAGATATTATGAGCATACTCGTCAGTCCCAATTACCCCTGACTCTCTAACACATATACTAATGAATCATCATACTCCAGACCCGGGTGATAATGAGGCCCTCACCAGTAGTCCACCTCGGCCCTGTCGACGCCTCATGCGCAATAGTCGTATGCGACATCGACCAGCCCGACTGCCCCATCGTCTACGTCAACGAGCCCTACCAGCACCTGACGGGGTACTCCTCAAAGGAGTTGATGGGGCGCAACTGCCGCTTCATGCAAGCTCCAGGGGGTCACATTGTCGCACCTGCTTCGGTCCGGAGCCACCACGTCGAAAAGACGGCGCTGCGACAGATGCGGCGCGCCGTCGAGGCCCGCAGTGAACTTGCGCTCGAGGTCACGAATTTCAAGAAGAATGGGCAGCGGTTTACGAATTTCCTCTCGATAATACCGATTAGCTGGGGATCATCGAAACCGAGGTATTATGTCGGGTTTCTGGCTGAGAAGAGGTAGTTTGTGGGATTTGGCACCTTTTCATTTTGGGAGTCATAGAGCGTTGTATTTGGCGAATTTGAGCATTCATTGCATTTGGGGACTATGTGTTTGTGATTATGGAAATGAGGTGATTGTGATACTGTCTTGAACAGTTGGGAGTTAACTCTGGGTGATGTTTCCTGCGTTATTAGACATGGTGCTGATACCCCCCTATTCGGCCGGAGTTGGCGTTGTGAAAATGTGTGTTTGGCTGAATCGGCGGGAATGAGAATGGGAGCATTGTAGATGGGACACAGAGAGGGCGGTCGCGGTGTGAGCAACAGCTATTATCTATCTACAAAAAATGTAACAGCCGTGCCGAAACTTGATCAGAGTCTTCTGAATTTACTTATCTCCGGTCTCATATGATGATTCGCAACTGATCTTTGCGATGATTCAAACGTACGTTGGCATATCTGCCAAAGAACGTCAAGTCTTCCCGGTCAGTTACCTATCAACTCGGCTCAATTACCCCGTGCACGGCGATACGGTGAGCAAAATTCCTGCGCGTAGAAAAATGTGTCATGCGAGTCGCTGTAGCTGTCCTTGCCCCCGGGTCCTTGGCGTCCTCTTAGTATTGACTCACATGCAAGCAGCATATCACCACCACGACATGTCAAGCAAGCAGGTAGCTTATCTGACGTTTTTCATTTCTACTCTTTCTACACCTACTTACTTATCCATAAGTTACAGTAGATCTAGATGGATGAGGGAAGAGGGAAGTGTCTGATTTCAGAAGATTCTGGACGTTTTCGCTTGTCAAGTTTGAGTACTTTTTACGGTGCTGTCTCATCGTCATTTACATGCCACAACGACAAAAGACTGCATTATTTTTAGAGACAGACAGACAGACAGAACAAGAACCCAGGTTAGGGTTGCCTAAGATCCGATCCGCGATGTCCCCTCTTTGACAGGATTATAAAGGCGGCCGGCAAGAATTACCATCGAAGGGAGCAAAGAGAGGCTAGAGTCCGGGAAAAACTAAGAGAAAGGGCCTGTGTCTTAGAAAAGCGTTGTACGGTCAAGACTTTTCGATCGAAACAACCCGAAGGTTTCCCCCGCGGAGAACGTTCTACATGGGACTCTCTCTCGGTATTATTTTATCTAGTCTCGATCGCGGCTCACGGCCGAGGTCCTGCGGATCGAGAGGGTGTGGTTGGGTTATATTTAGTGGCTGGGGAGAGGAGAAGTATTTTTCATATTTAATCTTATATTTTTTTTCTCGGGAGATCGCCTGCCCTTCTTCTTTGCTTTTCCTTTGGGGTCGTGTGTGTGTGTGTGCAGCACGAAGTCTTGAGTTCCCGGTGTTTGCTTGATTCTTTCTTGGTGAAGTGTCACGTTCGTGTCCGTGATGTTTCTTGCTGAAACCGGGATCAGGCTTCGAAAGGGGGTGGCATTCGTATTACTGTAATGCTCGTATGTGGTGGGTTTTGTGTGGACGGAGATATTTTAGCTTGGGAGAGAACCTGATGATGGTGATCTAGTTATTGTCTGTACACAAGGGATCCGGGATGATGGGAGGACAGCGTTGTGCAAAGATGTTTATATGAAATGGTTGGTGAGATCTGGATCCGGGGAGAGATGCTCGTGGGCTTGGACTTGGGACGGTGCTTACACGTTGGTTGGTGTTGTACCTTGTTGCCATAGGTTGGACCGTGTGGGAGAGATGGACATGGGATCATGGATTCGCCGCCTCAGGATGACAGATCGATCAGAAACTACATTGAGATTATCTCCTGCTTCAACTACTGGTGGACACTGAGAGGAGGTTACTACGGGTATCTTGAAATTACTGACTATAAGAGTTAGCCGGAGGGAGAAGATATTACCTTGGAAGCAGGGGCAGATCAGGAGTGGACGAGCAGGAATGGGGATCTCGACTCGGTGAATCGGTTTTCGTTTCTCGATACACCATCGGGTAAAGGCCTCACAAGAAACAAACCTACGTAGACAGTAATCATGCAATTAAGCCAATATAAAGCCCATCTTGACCGGTCCACTGCACACACACTTCCTTGCCCTCTTCCTCCTGATCTACTCTCTTCTCATCCTGATCTTGCTTTCTCCTCGGATGATGCACGACCGCTTTGCCTTTTCACGCCGGCTGCCGCTTTCGTGAGACATTCCTCTTCAGACCTCGACGTACCCTTTTCGTTCTCGTTACAGATAGGCTGAGCACAGGAAAAGCCAACAAACTCCCAGCATGAGCTTCATCTGGTACGACTTGGTGGCGTTCGATGCCGAGGGCCTCGAAGCTTGAGTCGAGGGAGGGTTTGAGGCGAAGCGAGTCGTGTGCTGGCGATGGCGTGAGCGGTTGCTTGAGATCGACTGGAAATCGAGCGTCGCCACCGGCTCTGTCGGCCCTCCTTGATGTGGGTTCGTTGGCTGGGGTAGGAGGGCCCAGAGCATGCTGACATGGTGCTGCCGAGACATGCTGGTCAACGGGTATCTCAGTCGAGTCTCGGTCTCATCTGTCTGTCGATCTATGTGAGGGGTTGGCTGACAGCTAGACTTCGGTGTAAGGGCAAGACTCAATATGCAATACAGGACGGAGCAAGGATGTTTGTCTGGTGTATAGGTAGCCTACCCTATAGGGTGTTGATAGATGTGGTCGGAGTATATAGAGGAGGGCTAAGACTGCCTACCTTCTCCATGACCGGTAGCTATGAAATGCAGGAGCCAAGTGAATCCTCTACGAAGCCCTATACATATCTCTAGAAGCTTCTGATCACACCGAGCTCAACGATCTTCCTCACAGTGACATTCAGGAGTGATCGTATTCATCAACCAACATGACAATGAAGAGCCTGAGGGAGTCTAGATGACGCCCCTGGGACAAGGATGAGAAGCAAAGGGTGTACTCGACGCCACGCGGAAGGCAGATAACGTCTGGCGTATTGTGGAAATGATAGACCATAGTCGAAGTTGCGGTCCGATGTTGATCAGTGTCCCTCAGTTATTATCTTGCCGTCTGCATGGATACGGACTGCTTCGCCAGCAGGGAACGGGGATGTTCAGTATCGTATGCCTCACCGAAAGATCGTGTCGTAAAGGTAGCCAATCAACCTCTTTCGTAGACTGGAGCTCGTAAGAGGAACGATACAAATGTTCAGATCCTCCTTCCACTTTGGGGTGACCACAAAGTGACGGTGAAATCGGCCTGTACATAGCATTAGAAGAGGAATATTCGCTTCATGGTACCTAGCTCTGAATGCTAGGAGAGTGTGGAGCCATAGATACCTCGTTCGCCCAAGAAGGGCCTCACGGGGCTGTGATAGTAACATACTTAGGATCAGCAAAATACACAAGCTACTACTGTCTCGAGTCAGTCCGTCGAGAGGAACCATTATAGTGGTGAGATCTTAAAGAGTCAAGTGAATTATTCCATTCATGTCTTAACATGATAAACTGGCCACTATGGCCCTCATAATCGTGTCCTCATGTATTCATTCCGTACAAGTCCTGATGTGCTCTGTTCTTCGAGCCACACATTCATATCTTCGTAGAATCTTAAGTGGGTAGTCAAGCATAAACATAACGCGAAGCGCGTCATGGGCCAGAGGAGAACCGCAACAAGGAGGTAATGACCTATCCAGTCCATCAAACGTGCACTACAGGATGACAGACGCAAGGAAGCAGATCTATTAGGACTAGTCGGCCTGTGCCCCTTAAAGATATGCTACTTCCTAGGCATTTCGGATTAGCCAATGTCGCGTTTGAAGCGGACGGGCTATAGATTCTGATAGGTCCAGTTTGGGAAATATAGCCAAATTCTGGGTATCATCCCGTCATGGAGAGACCAGCTTCAAGGGTAATGTGTTCTAAACGGACCGAGTCGGATTTCGACTTCTCCGGTAGATGCCTTGCGAACAGAACCTGCCCCCCTGGTTCGGATGTAGAGCGCCGGGCAATCGCCGACTGTTTGCATAAAATGAGGTTGATGAGGTCGTATCGTTTAGGGATTGCAAGTAGATGCCGGAAAGTGTTGTTGAGTGACAGTGAATTCTCCGCCTTGAGGGATTTTCGTACTCCTGGGACGAGACACGTCCTCAGTTGAACGACAGTATTTTCCAGATAGAATCGCGTCGCTAATCTGGTGAAAAGCCGGTTGCGCTTTCAGCGCGGTTCGAGCGGTCCAGCCGTCTCGCTTGGCACCCCTAAAGAACCCAGCTTTTCGTTCAAGCAACGCGCCAGCTCCTCAGCCTGCCGTCGCATGGCCACCACAGCTGAAGCACCGACACTGGCGACTGTGGTGACGCTAGCAGTAGTAGCAGCGCCGGCACTGACAACACTGTCTACCTCTGACGGCGAGTTCAACAGTGGAGCAGACTGGGGGTCACTGTTTGCTTGGGGAGTCTGTATGGGCCGACTCTGCTGTTGCTGCCGTAGCGAAGCGGAGTCAGGCGCCTCAGGGATGGGCCCTATGCATATAAACAGGAGACCGCATCGCAGGCGTCTAATGACCACGATGGCATCCGTGAGCTGAACAGTGATAGCGCTCGGCGTCGACCCACCGGCTTTCGTCGGCAGGGAGTGTGGCGGTAAGGCGTTCTCTATGGTCGCGGTTGTGGATGGGGCGGCGTACAAGGCCCAGAGCGAGGCCGCAACGGTTGATCGCGTACGGAGGGCGCTAACAGGATGCGGCGAGGCATGGGCAAGGAGCTTTCCGGAGATGGTCGTGAGAAGCGTCGTGTGAATCTCGGGCGACAGATTGCCTTGGAGAAATGAAGTGAGCCGCTTCGTGAGGAGAAGAGGGGGTGTTGGCGCGGCCAGTGGCATCTTGGCTTCTCTGCTCTTCGGGCTCGCGCTTTTGTTGATACGGATGTCGCACAGAGCTGAGGTCTCGGGGAGGCTGCGTGATGGACTTTGCTCCGTGGCCTATATTGTCCTGACGCTTGGCATCGTGTTCAGATCTGTGTCCCGCACGGAAGATGAAGATGGCAGGTCAATCGATCAGTGCCCGCGACCAGTCTAATCCGAGGTACATAGATACCTGATTGAATGATTCCGATACGTAATCGAAACGTGTAATTGCATTGCTCTGGAGTTGTCTCCATTGCATGCATTCAACGGATCAGTGACTTTAATCGGGGCGGGTTGCACGCATAAATCCATATTAGCTCAACAACCTACCATGACGACCCTACTCGTATTCCGTACCAAATCGTCAACACTTGAGTGATTCTCTTCACCTACTTAGACACATCTCATGTCGGTAAAGAATGAACAGTGGATGCTATTATCAATGCTTCTACCCTCAAAGTCTCATTTTCTCACCAGAATTAATTCTCCGACATAGCTAGAACGACCAAAGCCAACCCGCTGACCCAATAGTACGGAATTTGTCTAGGGGAATTGCTCCAATACATCTGCGACGTTCCGGTAGGAATTGAGCATTGCGGCAGTTTTGACTGTTGAATACTCCAGACGGTCTTCATCCTCGGCCATTTTTGGTGTCACATACGTGTTGGCCTCAGCGCTGCCGTTGCGCCGGAACCACTCAAAGCCTTCCACGGCCTCGCCATACAAGTTGCTGGTGACATAGGAGGGATTTCGCTCATCCGTCTCCCCCGTCTTCTCCCACGGGTCAAACTGCATCATCTTGACCAAGAAATTCTTCAGGCGACCAGTGTAGCCCACGTTTTCCAGGTTCTCCGTTACAGGATGTGATTGAATCATTCCCATGTGATTACTCGTCGACGGCTCAACCATCATGGCCTGTATAATCTCACCAAGAGCCCGATATTCACTGACCATAGTGTACGGTTGGCCAGCCTAGTCTCTACGTTAGAATGAGCCCATCATGTATTTTATTCTGTGGTGGCTACTTACTTGAAAAGGATAGACACTGCCGTACATGGTATCCAGGGCGATCAAGTTCTCAAGGCCCCCGAAGGCTTCCGGCACCGGTGGACTGATGACTTTCGAATAGACTGGAGCGTGTTGATCCCCAGGAGTTTGGCAGTGCCCTGAAACAAATAGCGTCCCGTAGTTGCCCAGCTTCACGGGACCGTACCATTCCGCTCGCCGGGGATGGCTCAGGAATATGTTCTCCGGCCTGATGTCGCGATGTAACATGGGCTGCCAGTCTAGATCTTCGCGACTCCTCTGCCACATGGCGTTTGGCCTCCGATGTACTTCTTTAACACCGTCATGCAACCAGGCAAGAGCTCTGAGCACCGAGGTAAGAACATGCCAGCAAAGAGATTCAGGCAGGAATGTTGGCGGCTTCGCATCTTCAGGCGGTGCTTCTTCCATTTCCACGTCGTCAGCCCCCTGTCTGACCTGTCTGATATCTCGTGCCACCTGCTGCCTTACCCGATCCATCACTTCTGGTTCCTGGGGGCGTGGTTGCGATGGTACGAGGAGGTTCCCAAGATTCCCAGCATCGCAGTAGTCCCAGACGGTGAACCACCGAGCACGGCCCAATTTGCCGGAGTTGGAAAACTGCATTGCGAATACATCAACCAAGCACACCAGATTCGGATGGTTCAGGACCTGTTCAACGCGCTGGAACATGTTGTGGCCCTCAAGTCTCATCAGCCGGCCACTATCCGTCAGTTGCCGGGGATCGCTGTCGGCGTTGACAAACAGCGTGTCAGTGACATCTTCAGCGAGATATTCCATTCGATCGGTCCTGCGACTGATCTTCCAAATGTTGGGCACTACCTCAAGGATGAATTCGTATTTGGCCCCATTGTTGAAATATGTACGGTAAGGGTCCTTGAAGTTTGCCATGATCGTTACTTACCCCTGAGAGGTGGATGATAGGGATGGGAATGGGTAGCAGGTAGATGAAAATTGGACAAGAAGACGAACCATTGGAGAAAAAGACTGTAAATGAGAGTTTTGATAGCTGCCGGAAGAACCCCGTTCACATCGCCGTGTTTGAATGCCTTTGTCCAAGACGATAGGGGGGAGTAAGCCATATCATTCCAAAGAGCACCTTTGCCAAAAGCAGCCATTTCCGTTCGCTTTATTCATTCTGATTAGCCATGAGACACTTCGGCTGTCTTTGGTCAGCATGAAGTTCTCTTGCTTGAACGGTTCACAATTGAGTTTATAATAAGAGATCCTGACACCAGCTTGACTGTTGACCAGAAATATTACGGAACAGGATATTTTCTATATGCCAGCGTTGTAGAGCTTAGTCTATACGAGTGGTTTGAAATCTCTGGTCGACGAGACTCAACCAAGCGATTAACGCCAAACGTCGTGGAGTGAGACAAAGGGGAGACGATGGCCAGGGAATCCACGTCACCTATTTTGCATGTCTGGTTGCGGCTGTCTTGCATAGGAAAGAAGCAGATGGATCTCATCCACCCAAGTAGGTAATGCCAACCGTGAGTGAGAAGCACGGTACCATTCGGAATTATTGTCAATAAATACAAATTTTTACGTACATGACTGTCAAGCTGAGTACGGCAAGGATAGGTCGACAGTTTACAGAAGGAGAAGAGTGGACCGAGGTATACGATAGGCAACGGGAGCGTTGCTGTTGTAGCGAGGGACCCACTGTTAGTTTCCCTTCCGTTTCAGGTTTCATCGATGTTGAACTCGCCTGGAAGTTGCAGGTGGTGGTAACGAAGTGGGGCCGTCTGGGTTGGATCCACAACGGACACCCTACGGAAAAGAGCAGGTGCGCTTCGCTAGCTTGACGGTTCCTTAGCGTGCGACGCTAGCCCATCCCAGGCTAGCCCTCACTAGCGCGTGCGCAGTTTGACAAGTCTTTGGCGATCGGGTGGCCTATGAGAAGCTGACTGGGGAGGAACGACAAACAGAAAGATGGCCGCAAGCGTAAAATAGACGCTGTCTCTTCTGCACACCCGCATACGGGCTGTCAGTGGGCTTTTAAACGCGCGCTCAATGCGGCACAGTGAAGTATACAGTACCGCCTCGGTCAAGTCTTTGGGCGCATTCCGAATTGACGAGAAAACTGGAAAGAACTTCTGCATTTTACCGTGTTTGAGTATTTTTGCATGGCGAGTCGCGTCAATGATTCTGTGGACTCTAAGAAGAAACCGCGACGACCAATTGAATGCGATCTTCAGATTTCGGTGCTAAGAAGTGCAAGGGAAGTCCGTTAAAGACGGGCGGACAATGACATGTGTCCTACGTAGGGCGAGCCGCCGTGTGCCATGCCTGACGGCGACTGTAGCCAATGAGATGAGCGCTGTGAGCTCATGGTCAAACAAACCCCTGGCGTCAGAAACCCCAGAATTCGGAGATCAAACAGGCATTTCTTCAAGGGCCCTGATTTCACGGCGGAATTACATCGTTGCAGTCGCACTCGTGCCTTGCCTTAGTGCAGGTACCTGCTAAGGTGCTTGGAGTCGGTACCGATACATGTTTGCTCCGGGAAGTTGCCAGTGGTGCAACGTACCTGCCCAGAGTCCTGAAGTACCCACTCGTCCGATGCATGTCCCTTCCCTGGCACTGCTACCACTGCTACTGCTACCACCGCCTCCAAGCTGCCCGGCGCTCCCTCCATTCCCCCAACAACATCTCACACCAGGTCCTACTCCAGTGCGAGGCCTCTCTGTCTCCATTCCATCTCTTCCAGCCCACACTCTTTTGACTCTTGTTTCCCTCGGAACAGCCGGCCTGTCAACAACATTCTTTTCACTCCTTCAATTGGACCCGCGCAATATTCTTAACGCGATCTCGACTAGACAATCCACCTGGAAGGCCAATTCCCCCGAGCGATCGCCCACTCCTGGTCCAATCCTCGCTCCATTCTTTCGTCGCGTCCACCCCTTCGGGATAAAAATGCCTCCTCAATAGGCTGTGGTGAATCATTTCTGACACCTTCGCCAACCACCTGGTCTACGGTGGCCCGGTGTGCTTCCCAAGTGGGCGAGCCCTACTTACTCGTACAAACATCCCCACGATCCCTCCCGGCTTTTCCATTTCGCACACTCTCTTCAACCTCACTTGCGCTTGGCCCTCTACCGGCTTGCGCGCTCTCACTCTTCTCCCAACACATATCGTATACTTCGCTGGCGAAGAACGATTGTACTTAACGGCGGGACCATTTGGACGAGCATCACTTTCCGATCAAAGTATTTGATCAGCTCGCTCAAAGAACGACCATCACGATCACGATTGCACACTCTTTGCACTTTTACCTGTTTTCGACGAGATACCCCATCTGATACCCCCATCGACAGAGTCGATTTCCTTTTCTTTTAATGTATTCTGACATTGCGAACCTTTGATCACCGTTTCAAGTTCAATCGTCTATCAAGATGATGTTCCTTGGGACCACGCGAAAGGCCGAGGAAATCCGCGCAGAACAGAAATGGGATGCCATCGTAAGTCATGGACCGTTCCACCGCGTGTATCAGATCACCGTCACTGACTCGCCTCCTTCAGAGCCTCCAAGACTTCAAGACAATCTCCGTCTTCACCTACCTTGCCTATGGCTATCTCTATTTCACCATACTACTGTCGCTGGCCGTTTATGGCGTTGACATCTTCACTGCCGTCAACCTGTTGGCCTTCAACCACTGGTCCTCTTCCATTGAACCTACCCAACTTCTCACCTTCCAGCAGTCCAAATGGATCTTCGCCGGCGCCATCTTGGCCAGTTTGGTCAATCTCATGTTCGAGCACTTCCGCGCCTGGCGTGTCATGAAGCGCGGCAGTGTTGCGGAGTGCTACCTGGACAACCTTGCAGTCCGCCTGGAAAGTATTCGAGTTGGCCGTGGCCAAGGTTGGCGCCGTTTTCTGGTCTTTGCAGAACTGACCAAGTCGAAGAAAGGTGCTGAATACGTTGCCCTGTTCTCGTATTTTAGCTTGCAGTGTAAGTACCCGATCTGTTTGTCTACATGCTGCAAGGTACTAATTGTCTCCAGCCTGGATTCGAGTGCTTGTCTGCTCGGGCCCTCGTCAGGTAGTCAACGCCTTAACACTCTACGGTGTCTACAGACTAAACACAACGCCAGTCGACGAGTCCTCGTTCGAATCTGCCATTGGAGGCTTCTTCTCCAACATCGAAGCACTGGCAGCAGAAAACACTCAGCAAGCCGTGATCCTTTCCGGCATGTTATTCACGCTCGTTGTCTGGATCTTCTCCTTTCTCTTTCTCCTGGGTGGTGTACTCTGCTACGTGTTCTTCCTCTGGCACTACATCCCCAATCAAGATGGCGGTCTACACGGCTATTGTGAGCGCAAGGTCAATAAGAGATTGAAGAGTATCGTGACAAAGAAGATCAACAAGGCTCTCGCAAAGGGTGAATTGAAACGGATACTGGCAAGGGCCGGCGAGAAGGATGGCAAGAACTCGGGCGAGCAAACGCGTGTACAGCGACAGGCCACTCTGCCTTTTGTCGAAGATCTCGAGTTGGGTGAGAAAGTACCTGGAATGCCCATGTTGAATCGCAACGATACCATGACGACACTGCCTGCGTACTCTTCACGTCCCAGCACGCCTCGGAACAAAGAACTCGGCCAATTCGACCAGAAATTCCCTCCACTTTCTCGCCAGGGTACTAATATGACGAATTCTTCTATCGGCGCCCAATCGTCACGCGCTCCACTTATATCAGGGGCTGCAGACATGGGCTCCGATCGGGCGCCATCTCCTGTACCAACACTCCCCAACCTCGACTTCAGCATGTATCAGCCGCCCTTACAATTGAAAACAACTGGGTTAGATTCCATCTCAAATCGTAAGCCCGCCTCGCCCGCTCATGACATGATGCCGGCCATGCCCGAGGCCGTCTGCACCCCGATTTCTTCGCACCCGTCCAATTTCCGCAACCAGTCGCAATACTCAGCAAACGAATGGACGTCGAATCGTTCCCTTTACTCCGAGGGCCGAACAATCACGCCAACTCAGTCAATCCGTGCGCACCGCTCTGGCCCAGCACCGCCCGCCCGGGTCCTCAACTACAATAACGGCCCGACCCGTAGCCCCACAGCCGTCCCCTTCGCCCAACGTCAGCGCTTCGCGCCGCAGCGCAAGATGACTGCACCGCAGCCTCTGCGCAGCGAGAACGACTATTACTCCGGCCCAGCTGCGAACCGACAGCGGAGTGTCGACGAAGGGTATAATTACTACGATACTTCGTCCCGATACTGAAGTCCTTAAACTTGACTTCCTTATCTCGGATGAAACTAATCATGATAGGCTATGAGGAATGGTGACAATCTGTAGCGTGTTGTGTCTGTTCGATGCAGTGAGCCTCTGCGAGGAAAAGTGTACTTGACGTGTCAGAATGGAGACCTAGGGATGGGATGTGATGGCCTGATAGATAGCGCCGGAATTGATGCTTTGAAAGCTCTCTCTCAGGACTTAGCGAAGTAAACGTTCTGTCCTTATACCAGTGTTTCTACAGGAGTGTCTCAATTCAAGTGATCTTAATGGGAGCTTACGGGCAACTCGACGTGTATTCCGCATTAACTCGTTCCGACAGGGGTATAACGCAGACCATAGTTTTCGCGTTTAACACGTCAAGTTCCCGATTC
This sequence comes from Xylariaceae sp. X170, assembly GCA_028637755.1. Lineage (NCBI taxonomy): Eukaryota > Fungi > Ascomycota > Sordariomycetes > Xylariales > Xylariaceae > Xylariaceae sp. X170. Next base: position 78,000 of record JAJFDJ010000134.1, read on the forward strand.
CGATTTCATACAACTTGCCTGACATTCACGATCCATCGACCAAGGCGGACGAAGCGCCAAGAGCGAGCATCGCCGGCCCTGATCGCCGGCAGCATACCAAGACCTGCATACGTACCTACGATAGCCCAAGTAAAGATCCAAAATTATCATCGCCGTAGACAGACATGCACATCATAAAAGAAGACAGATTGATAGTTAGGAATTCGACCATTGAAAATTGTCCCATCACTATCCCCCTCCTTCGCCGCCCCAATTTGACGACCGAAAGACGAAACTGTTAGGTAAACAATCCAGCACTACTCCCATCCGTATCGAACAAAACTATCTATTCCTATAAGATATGTAGGAAGTCATGATCATCATAGGCCACATTAATCAACCCGTCTCAACATGCCAGGCATGGAGAACTGAGAAGACCAAAGCCAAGACTACCACACGACTTCCACATTACTCTCTTCAGATCGTGGTGCGTCATAGGCTATATGTTCAACCCCCCGTCTCGACATGCTAGGCATGAAGAACTGAGCAGACTGAAGCCAAGACTCGTACACACGACTTACGTATTATTCTGGCGCGACTGGGTCGGCTCGAATTAATCTGCCCCCATGTTCCCCCCATAACCCGACCAGGACTCTTCTTGTCGTATCAGACAGCTCGAGGCTTGTCGTAATAGGACAATCGAATATCCTGTGGGCTTCTTGCCAACCTCGATATATCTGAGCCGATCCTCCAGATAATATCATCTTTTTTTTGTTTTGGTTTTGTTTTGGTTTTGGTTTTGGTTTTGTTTTGGTTTTGTTTTCTTTTTGTTTTCTTTTTGTTTTATTTTTGTTTTATTTTTGATTTCTTTTTGATTTCTTTTTGATTTCTTTTTGTTTTATTTTTAATTTATTTTTGATTTATTTTTAATTTATTTTTGATTTATTTTTTATTTATTTTTGTTTTCTTTTTGATTTCTTTTTGTTTTCGTTTTGTTTTATTTTTGTTTTATTTTTGATTTATTTTTGATTTATTTTTGATTTCTTTTTGTTTTGTTTTGTTTTCTTTTTGTTTTGTTTTGTTTTCTTTTTGTTTTTGTTTTGTTTGTTTGTAGTGTTTTTCGATTTATTTCTTGGTTTCGTTTTTTGTTGTAGTGTTTTTCGATTTATTTCTTGGTTTCGTTTTTTGTTGTTTTGCTTTTCAGCCCTGCCATCCCTCCCATCATGATTTTGGATTTTTCTTGGTCCCGACCTCCTTCCCGTTATGTGTGTTGTTCTTTATTTTTGCTTTTAAATAATCTTTCTTTTTTGGTCCAATTCTCCCATTATGGTCTTTGTGTTTTGTTTTTTCATGTTTCGTTTCTTGTTTTCTGTTTTGGTCCCGCCCGCCGTCCCGTTATGGCTTCTGCTCGGATGATGACTATGTCAACTCCCAAAGCCTACTCTTTTATCCCCCAGAATCCCACAAGACCGTGTTTGGTTTCTGTTCCAATAGCCAATGCCATTTGGTTCAGATCCAACCCGTAGTCGTAAACCCCCGTAGCGATGCCAAATCCCCCAAGACCCTCTCGTAGGATACTTGTACCAAGAACCAACGGCTCCTGGTTCAGATCCATTTTGTAGTACTACTACCATCAGTGGCAACTGATGTGATGCGATCCCCCATGAAAAGTCTGCCTCAGAAAGACCGAAGTATCCTCCATCCCGAAGGATGCCGGCCAATGGCCAGTCGAACACCTTCGGTTGAATCATCATAAGCAGGGTGTACAACCGTACAGACCAGTAGTAGATGATGGGCATAGGGGGCCAATCATCTAGCAAGGCCTGGCGCCGGCCGGTCGACATGCTGTCGTTGCCGATCGGACGCTTAACGGAGAAGTTGCGTGTAGGGCAAATCGAGTCTATCCGACGTCTTTCGACGCTGATAGTACTTCGAATCCATCCATCCATGACAACGTAGTGTGATGTTGTCACAAACTTCGTCTGGGTGCGATGCTAGGGTGATACCTGCCCGTGAAGTCCGATCCGGCATCTTGCGATGCTTTTATAGAGCTTCAGGGGGTACTAACTAGCTATTACATAGGTTCATCTACCTAGATAGATGAAACACTAAGTAATGAACCCATCTGCTCTATCCCAGCGACCCAAGATAGAGACATCCGAGCCCGCTGAGCTAGTCAATTGACTCATCCGTCAAATCAGATGCCTTGCGGCCTCCTCAAAGACGTCCGAGTTCAACGGCTAGCTCATATATAATCAACCCATCAGTCCTAATTGAATACCTTTCGGCGTCCTCATAAGACCTCACGTGGGTCGACGCTGCTAGTGAATCGCGCCCGCTGAGGTCTGCCACGAAGGCGACTACAGTCAGATCATCACATCCTCGCAGCTCTAGTTGATCTATGGCCGCAGTCTTGTACGCACCTAGACCCGTTCTCTAGTCTGGCGTCTTTCGACTGCCTGATAGATTGTTGGGCGCGTGACACCGCTAGCGAGGGATCTCAGTCCGGAGATAGAGAATATCGCGTCATCGCGTCGTCGGTGGAGATCTATCTGCTTGCAGTACTACCCTTTCAACCCGTCCATCTAATCCGATGCCCTTCGGCACCCTCATAGAGCTTCTGAGTAGACGCTACTAGCGAAGAGCTCCGTCTGGTGACAGAGCATCGCGTCATCGCAACGTGGATAGCACCAAGCATTGATGAAAACCAGATACGTAAATGATCATAACGATCGGACACCACCCGTCGACCTAATCCGACCGCCTTTCGACGTCCTGATGAGGTTTTCCGGATGAAACATTGCTAGCGAATCATCCGCTCGTTTGCAGAACATCGCATCATTGCAACGCTTGTGGCCGCGGCCGAGCCAAGCGATCATGGAGATCGCAGTCCTCCCATCCATCCCAATGCGACCGTCTTTCGACGTCCTCATGAGACTTATGGGTGCGACGCTGCTAGCGAATCATCCATCCGTAGACAGAGTATCGCATCATCGCAACGCCGATTGATGTAGTGACAGGCGGAAGGAACCGATCGCAGGAATCGAAATATGCTGAAGGGGAAAGGTTCATAAGTATCTTGTCCAGAAGGAGATAGAAGAGAACAAAGTGATATAGAGAAGGAAATGAACGAGAAAGCAGTGAAAGCTGTTCCAAAAGCATACCACAGATGACAGAAGGTATGAATGTAGGCAGGTTGGTAGATAATGGGCGGAGAGAAGTAGGTAGACAAAAGTAGTTCGGTAGGTTACAGACATGTACATTGAAGGAAGTAGGCTGGTTACCTAGGTAGGCAGTAGATGAAGGCAGGTGGACAAATGGAGGTGGGCTCCGGAGAACCAGGCCTCGCCGCCTCGAAGAAGCGGTAGGCAGAGAGAAGAGGGTGGACAAATGTACCGAGGTGGCAGGTGATAGAGAAATTAGAATAAAGTAGGTAGATTGAGAGATGTAGATGACAAGAGAGTAGGGGAATGAAAGTAAGTCGCAGAAACGTCCACTAGGTCGCAAAGTAATAGATGGTAGAGCAGTGGGTCGTGAAAGGTTGATGGCAGAGAAGGACGCGACAGAGAGTAGATGATAGAGGAGTGCCTACATCGGCGAGTCGGAGAGACGTGGGTCGTAGAGACGTGGGTAGAGTCGGAGAGAAGAAAGCGGAGAGAAGCAGGATGGAGCCGAAGCAGGACTCAGAAATAGAATGGTAGAATGAAGAGGTAGAAGAAGAGGTAGAATGAAGAGGCAGAATGGCGAAGTTAGATAGAAAAGTACGATGGACAAGTTGAGGTTGTAAAAAAAAGTAGGATGGAGAGAAGTAGGATGGAGAGAAGTAGGATGGAGAGAAGTAGGATGGAGAGAAGTAGGATGGAGAGAA
>JAJFDJ010000135.1:0-81171 GCA_028637755.1 Xylariaceae sp. X170
CAGGAGAGCTCATGGAGGAGTACTGAGGAGCTCTGTGATGACGGTTACTGCTTAGATCTTAGGCACAACCGTCACAGCGGCGGTCCTCCGGGGGGTAGGCAGGCTCGTCCAATGCTCCTGGAGTGGTAAACCGGTTGTAAGTCATACCCTTTTCAATGGAGCTCCGGATAGGGTTTTCTAGTTGCGCAATGCGGTCGGAGAGCTGTGCAATGAGGTCGCCGATTTGTCGCAGGTCTCCGGAAGCAGAGGCGCGGGAGGACGAACGGGATGACCCTGGCCCACGGAAATAGGGGTGAAAGACATCCGAGAGTCCAGTGGGAGGAAGGTCCTGGACGAGGTTGTCCAGGGTGCGGGATTGCTCCCGAGCTTGGCGGCCCCTTCCGTTCCTTCGCGGACCTCGTCCGCGACCACGAGTAGGGGTGTTAGTATTAACCGGCTGAGGGGGTGTTATGGCTCCTGCCATGGTGTCCTGGGGAACAGCGGACTGAGCGCCGGCGTTCGCCCGGTTGTTGCGACGCTCTACGGCAGGTTCCGTGGGCGCAGGGACGGCTGGAGCGTCCACGAAGGAAGACTCCTGCCGCAACTGCTCGTTAGCAGCGTCAGACATAGTTGCTGGTTGTTTTGATGAAGGAAGTGGCGGGAGGGCGTAGGCAAGGCTTTGCCGGAGGGCCACGAAAAAATGAGTAGTAGAGCGGGGGAGAATCCAGAGTAAGTCGGAGCTTAACTGGAGGGATCCGGACGCTCTCGGAGAAACAGTATCAGGCAAAGCTAGATGACTAAAGGAAGCTTTTATTTATGTCACGGCGAAGAAGGACAGAGTGTAGGGACAGGCCGGCTACAGTATATTCTTCTATGTACGAGAAACAAAAGCTTAATGAGAGAAGGAGGAAAGCTACAGAGGTGGCCGCAGGGCCACCGGCTATATACACAGAAACATACAGGCTTCTCTCCGTTTGTCTGGCCGTCCCGTCCTTCTGTCTGACCCGTCGGAAGAGGGCGAGCGTTTGCGCACCGTATCCGAGACCCTTCCCATGTTTGCGTGAGACAGCAATCCCTTATGTAAGGGATGTCTGAAAGGTCTCCCTTAGCCGTGGTGCGCTATCCAGTCAGGTCCTGTCAGGAGCTGTGGCGGAGGGCGACGGCGGGCCTCGCGATCGTGAGGAACGGTTTTGGGTGTTGCCCGGAGCCGGCCCTCACACTCGGCCTATAACGACGGTTCAACAGCCTCCTCTTCACTCGCCGCTCCAGCAGCAGTTTCTGTCTCGAGTTTCAATTTAGGCCAAGGCCACCGTCCAGGATGATGTAGGACGTCTCCATAGAGCGAACTGTAGCAATTTTGGCGGTTAATGCGGTCGAAATTATAGATTAGAACCCCAGCCGGAGTAAAAGACGACACGGACTGCTGCGTGGCGAATGACAATCGGTCCAAGCTAAAGTTCCATAGTACGATTGGGTTTGTCGAAAGGACCTCAATGTGAGCAACCCAACGGGACGCTTTCTTCTCGTCTGCGAGGAAGATGTGACGGTTTCCGAGCCATTGTAAATCGTCAAGACGCGTGCGGCCTCCGTCTAAACCATGGCAGTCGATCATTACTTCACCAGGTACAACAACATTGGTGGCATCCCAGAAGAAGCCTGTGCGCATCAAGAGAGGGACATCAGCGCACTTAAGGGTCATAATGCCCACCCACTTCTGCTTCAATGGGTGTTCTGTGGGGTCGGGACACCAAAAGAATTGAGTTGTTGGTGCCCGTTTATCCTCTTTGAACATTTGTAAGCATCTTGATAGCCTGCAGACATGTTCGGGAAAGTAATACGCAAGTTCTCGCGCACGACAAATATGTGGCTGAGACTCGGTTCCCTGGCTTGGTTGTTGTTCTGTAGGCGGCGGCATGATAAAAGTGTTCGGAGAATGTATTCCTGCTAAGCAATAGACAGCAGGTAGTCGCTGATCCAAGAGATCTGTGGTCGGTCCCACGTGAGATAAAGGGCGAGGAGAAACAGATGCCAATTAAGAAAAATGTGCCGTGCTCCTCGGATATTTATACTTATACCCGTCCCTATCCAGGATCCTCATGCAGACCAATATGGTGCGATGCATCTTGATTCTGCACTTCTGCATGTAGTAACCCAAGATCCTATACCAAAGTTCGTCGATGCTGTAGAGTAAAAGTCTCTTACCGCTGTCTTGACGACCATATCGAAGCTTACCGGAACTATATTCATGCCGGTATTCGCCTACAAGCAATTGGGACAATACATCGACCGAGCCACCATACCTGTAGTCAGTCCGTTGTTGCCGCGGGAGAACAAGGAGCCGGAATAACGGTCAGAGCAACAATGCAGACACATACGAGAGCGTCTTCGAGAGGCAAAATCAAGCACGCTGTATCCGAGCCTCATTTTGGCAAGGTCGGATGATATCGCCACCGCTTTCGAAACCTTCGTACATGTTGGCTTTTGGTTAACACGCAGGGAGGCCATCTCCGAGCTTCATAGAGGCGCTTCGCTTCAGGACGAGATATTGCCCTCAAACTCCGTGATGTGCGGAGAGGAACAATCAAAGGTTGTCGTGTATACTCAGACAACGCAAGGCCACGAATCTGCACACAAGCCTTCAAAAAGCAATGATGGCGACATATTGCCCATCTGCGCCGCAAACACGCTTCAACAGTCGGTCGAGTCAGATGCGAGGATCCGTCCTAAGTTTTCGAGACATTGAAGAAGACATTCGACTGCGTGAACCGGAACACGGCTCATGCGGCTATCATGGCCAGTCAAGATGAATTCAAGGTCATGCATCGATCGTGCTGAAGGTATTCGAGGTAGATTTATGACATAGGCAACTCGATTCCCTTGCCGAACTCTTCTCGCGATGAATCGTTCGCACAATTAGAACCTGCTTTCTAGACTGCGGGAAGCATGATAATCTTTGCCCACGCAGTCGCTCGTTGAGAACTGAGAAGTGGATGATGAAAACCTAAGAATTAGGCTTATGGTGCGCATTCACAGGGAATCGTGGACATATTTAAGTTTTGGTCGTCATGTGAAAGGGGAAACCACCTCTGTCAAGCCACCTCTGCACCAGCCACAAACTCAACCAGAGCTCCCATCCATTAACACCAGCCACACTCCGCCAAAAAAGCACCCCAGAAGCATTCCGTCGCGATCCATCGTAAACGTCAGACCCGGTGCGTCGTCTCGAACCTCCCTAGCAAGTCCACCCGGGTTCAATCCGAAGACAATCTCGCCCAACATGGCGCCGAAGAAAGGTAGTCTTCCCTAATTCCCACCTACTATCCTGCGATTCTAGCCGAGAGTCAATTGCTAACTCTCAAACAACAGCCGCCAAGTCTCGCATCATCTCCGTGCGCCTCATCTCCATGGCCATGACGGGCTTCTTCTACCAGTTCTCGCGCCCTAGGACATCACGTCCCATGTCCATGCTTAAATACGACCCCGTCGGTATGCATTTCTCTCTTTCGAATCTATCATATGCATACATACGCCCCGTGCCTGCGCCCACCCCGCCGAAGCTCCTATGAAATACATAAATGGAAACTTCGAATCCGGCCCCTCGTACTCTATGCTTCGGTATAACTCGCTAATTCCGGTTTACATCGGCAGTGAAAAAGAAGGTCTTGTTTCTGGAACAGAGGCGAAGAACAAAGTGAAACCATAGGGATGTTAGATGTACGATACCATTAGAACCACGATCGACAACGACGACGATAATAAGGATACGACGACGAAAACGACGCGAGTTCTCGTAATTCTACCTTGACCGCTCCTACCCCCGTACATGTCGATAATCAATAGGGCTGCGCATATCGAGTGTTCAGGACTCACTCTAAAGGGCCAAGACGAGATACTCGGAACGACCATGTAAACATACTTGTACCATATACACGATGCCTTCACGGGATGTCACACACTTCATGAACTGGCGCACCTTAGCGATATGACTACTGGCTGTTACTATGTATACCTATTGCCCTAGATTAGCAATCAGCTAGGTATAGTAAACCATCTCCGACACCCCTACCTCCCAAAACATCAGCTTTGAAGCAAGCAAGGTTCATCGTACATAGTGGTTCCAGTTCATGCAGCTCGTCCCTCGGCGAAAGAAGATGAAGCGCTTAGTATGACGCCAGCTAGTCCTCCGAATTCGTGTTCTCGCCATCTAGGATATGCCGTGGATCAGTCACTCCAGTACCACTCTCCAGCTAGCGAACGGCCATTGTGAAGAATAAAGCAAGTTGGGGTTATTCGTGTTCGCTCAATATTCGAACTCCAAAGTCAAAAGCAGGCAGGGAGTTGCTCGTTCTCTAGTCACAGCACCTCTGAACCTCGGATTGAGTACGGACCTGAATCGAGGGCCCAGGTTTATTGGCCTTTCGAGCTTGCAGAACCATAAGTAACGAAAGAACGAGGTTTTCGTTCTATCGGTCCACCTCTCACGCGCCGGGGCTGAGCAGGCTCAGTTGCAGACTCCTCTTGGACTGAATCATGAAAGAAATCTGACATGGAACGGGAAAGCTTTAATCGCCGCTTCTCGGTGTGCTGCAGTTTCTCCCACCGCCCGGAGTTCTCGCCCTGATCAATCCCGGTCTCAGCAATTTTTCGTTTCTTGATTGACGACGGCACTTCGCTTGACCTATTTCCCTTACTCCCGGCGATAAAGTCGCTGACTTGTTCTTCTATGCCCGCGGAAGAGCCTAGAACTGGCCGGTTGTATGCGCTACGTGAGACCGGAGTGGCCTTCGCATCATATTTAGCAACCCGGTGCTTCGAAGCCCCTTCGGTCTCCTGAGCTGCGACCGTAATTGTTCTGCTGTGATACTGTTCCTCTTGCCGCTCCCAACTTTTAAAGATGCCCGACTTTATGATGCTTTTTGGCGCGGAGGCTTGCCTTCGAAGGGCTCGTTCATCTTCAATTGATATGGGAACTATATCATCGTCAATATCGTTGGTTCCCGGAGATTGGATTGTTACGCGACGATTCATTTCCCGTGGCACTTCTGGGTCCTGTTCCTTCTCTTGGTCATGGTAATCCTCCATCTCTTCCTTCAGAGTTTCAGTTTTTTCTAACTCAACCGCCCACTCCAGAGCATCGAATTGTGACTTGTGGTGCTGCCATGTGTCATCCAGCTTCTTCTGGACATCTAATAGCTCTCCCAGCTGCTTGCTGTTTTCAATGGCTTCTTGTTGGCCATCAGTCAGTTTCTGGACGGCTTGCTTTATCAGTGAGGTTTCCGCATGGTCATCAGACCACGCCTCCAACTTCGCATTCAGATCACGCTTGGCTTGTTCCAGAGATTGGAAGTCTTTTGAGAACTCATCGATGAGTCTTGTTGCCGATTCCAGTATTTGCCCCTGGTTCTCATTTTGCTCCTGTTTGTTTTGGTGAATGCCTACGATATCTCGCTTAGCCTGTTCAAGTTCTCTCTGAAGTCGATTACGGTCTTGCTCCGCATCATACAGGCGCTTCTCTAGACTCTTGTATTCCGCCAGGATTCTCGATGACTCCTCGTTCTTGGCTTGTTTGATTGACTCCTCTTGATTTTCATGACGGGCGACAACCTCTCGCACGTGTTTCTCATGCTCATCACGAAGCTGTTTCTCTCGGTCTCTGAGTAAACGATTCTGCTCATCCAGAGTTTTATTGGCTCTCTGGATTTTATCTTCCAAGTCTCGGATGCGCCTTTCTCTTTCATTCAAAGATTGTTGGATTTCTTGCTTTGCTTTCTGCAGACTCTCAGCTCGTTTGTCGGACTCGTCAATGGCCTTCGTAGTAGCTCTCAGAGTGGTCAGTTCGTTTTCAAGAGACTCCTGCTGTTCAAGTCGTGTCTTGGCTTCCTCGCGCATATCGGTTATTTTCTGTTTGAGTCTGTCAGTCTCCCGGAGCAAGACTTGATGGTCCAATTGAACCCTTCCAAACTTCTGTTGCCATTCTGAAGCATTATGGCTTTCTTGTATCTGAGTGCTTAGATTGGCACAAGATTCGCGGATACCTGAGATGCCCTTCTTCAAGTCTTCTGCGACTTTGGACGACACCTCACGGCCTGATGCAGCGTGTTCTCCAAGCGCCGAAATTATACTGGTCTTGATCAGTACTGCAAACAATATCATGCAAATATTCCACTCACGAGTTGAGTGCTTCGGTATGAAGAATCTTCAAATCTTCAACCAACTCCGCATTGCTCGGCGCAATTGATTTACTGTCTTCCAACAGCTTCAGCACGGATTGAATTCTAACAGGGTCAGTACCAATTCGTCCCATCGCGTCATAAGCACGTACGTTTGTCCCTGTTGGCTTAGGCCTTGCGCCATGTTCTGGACTTGGTTGCTCCTCTCATCAGTCTTTTCTGCCAGCTCCTGGTTCTGCATACTCAGAGATTTGATCGCATTTCTATTGAGTTCGTGGGATTCCGTCAGCTCCCGGCGGAGATCATTGATATGATCCCTTTCTCGGTCAAGTTCTTTCTCGCGCTCTGCCAACTTAAGTCGGAGAGTTTCGATTTCCATTTTCACTAGAGCAAATGAGTCACAGGAATCATCAGAATCATATCGACTTACACGTGTTCATTTCCTGCTGAGAAAGTATCTGGACCTCCGCCACGCTCTTTTGAATTTTGTCTCTGATTCCGTCTGCAGAAGCGAGGGCTTGTTCAAGTGCAAGTTGATGACCTCGTTCTTCATTCTTCAACTGATCCCTCAACTGGTGATATCTTGGCTGAAAATACTTGAAGATTGTTTGTTGCTCATTAGTAGCGTCGTTGAGGCGATCTTTATATTCCTTCAACCTTCCTTGTATCTTCTGACGATGCTTCTTCTCCTCAGCGAGGGCTGCTTCTTGCTCCTGATACAAGGTGAGTTGCTCCTCTTTCGCCATTTTGAGATCTGAAATGATTCGATCTTTCGTTCCAATTTCGGCAAGATAGTCGGCGAGTTTGGCATCTCGCTCGGCAAGTTGTTCCATCATGTCCTGGATTTTCTCTTCCCAGTGTTTATTCCGCGTCTCTTCAAAGCTAAAGAAACGATTCCAGCATTGATTGAGTCCGTTTCGCAGAACATAGCTTTCTTCCAACGTTGGACTAGTTTTTTTCCTCTGGATATATGAGCGCTCTCGTCCCCGAGGAATTCGTGGCATCGATATGTTGGAAGCTTGTGATCCGGGCCGCTTATGAATACCGTATTCCTTGTGCCGATCCCGAGTGGATGGCCGTGTCGATTTCATTGGTCTGGACTGACTAACGTGCGATTCGTAAGGGGCAGGCTGAGCTTCAGGCGTTGGCACCCGTTGATGATGAGCATGATCCCCAGGTTGCCGCCCCTGACCCTGCCTTCCACCAGTGTAGCGGATCTCTTCGACACCGGTAGACTGCCGCGGCGATGCGTGGTTTACTGGGGAGTTTGACGCATAGCCTGGGTTACCTGAGTGATGCATTCGGGTCGATTGAATGATGGCTTTGTGCTTGATGTCTGAGAAAGCCTTGGAGAGTTTGGACATCTCCAACATGGAACCCGGAGTTCGAACTTGTTGTTTGGGGTTCAATGGGGACAACTTTTTGTCGAAACGAGGTGAACCCTGAAAGGGCGGTCCAGTGAGTTGGCCCCTTGGAGAAGCGACCGGCCTTCGCTTGTCAAGCTGGTCACTTTCAGGTGTGGAAGCACCAGAAGGAGGGTCGCTTGGGATAGAAATCACATCACACCCTTTCTTCTCTATTTTCAGGGCTTTTGCATTCTCGATTCCAGTTCGGATTTTATCCTTGGGCTCACCAAGAGGCCCATTGGATATACAGGGACCTGAATTCAAGTCAAGAGTCGGGCCCCTGGGATGCACATGGGCAGCATTGGCCGCACTGCTCTGGTTATCAACTGTCTTTCCAGGTACTTTTCGCTGGAAAGGAAACGATTGATGTGCGGGTGCTTTGGTATACTTGAAATCAGCTTGAAAGTCCACGGGGTCCTCAAGTTTGGGGCGGCTAATGAAGGGGGCTATTTTGGACTGAAACGATGGTTTTTCTGTGTCCGTTTTATCGCGATGACCACTCTGCTGGGGCCCACCTTGCACTTCATCTCGACTCTCCTGGGTCTCCCCAATGAGGGCCAGGAATTCCGATTCAGAGATGCCGGGAGTTGGTGAGCCTGCCTGATCATTAGGAGCTTCAAGCTGATGTAGTCTCGGGCCAGGAGGGTCTTCCTTTTCATCTGTCATCGTGCTAATGAATCAAAGCAAGTTTTCAAATGGAGAATCGAAGTACAGCATATGATGTATAACGAGATCGTTATCAGAGACTGGTCAGGCGGGAAGTCGAGAAGGTCTCGGAGTGTCAGACAAGCCAGATACAACAACAGTCGTTATCTGTGGGTGGGCAAAAAAAAAGACAATGGCTCTAAAGGTGAACTTCCATTCATGAATTGGAGCCCGACTCCTATCAATAACGAACGTGATTAATGATCTGACTGGCATTCGTGTTGTCACCGGCAGGAAAACCAGACAAAACGAGGGACGTGAAGGAGGGAGGGGATCTTACAGTGCTCGCATCACCAAGCAAGCGCGATGGGCAACCTCATTCCAACACAAAAGGCATGTGCATCATGGATTACCCGCTGTCTACGAATACGCTTTACGATTGTCTCGAACCTCAATGGGGAAATCTGGTACGGTTCAGGAGCGACCCGGGATAAGGTTAACCAAGATGTTACGCCAGGGACGCCTGGTCATTGTCGTATCGCCCATTCCAGGCTCGTTTAGACGATTCATCGGCGACTTCCGGTAGAGGTGAATCAAGAGAGACGGATTAGAAAAGTCTCCAGCAAAAAAGAATAAAAAAAAAATCTCGAACTCCAGGCCGAGGAGCAAGAAGCAAAACGGGACACCGAGCAAAAGAAATATGGCTGGTCAGTATGAGGGTCGAACTCATGACCTTCGCATCACCAATGTTACAATCACTTGTAATATTAGTACGACGCTCTAACCAACTGAGCTAACCGACCATATGATGTCATCTGGCATGGAGACCCACTAACAAAGGCATAGCGTAGAGCAATCGTCGTCGAGAGACGGGATTCTCTCTGACTCTGGACTTTCACACAGCATTCTAAGATTGTTCTTCTGATGATTGCCCTCAACGAGCATCTAAGTCACGGGCATACGCCATGAAGCTTGAGGCTTCACATATAACCAGCCGTATTCTATTCTCTTTCACAAGACGAGAGCTTACGGGAATGCAACCTCCCTTCCAAGTGCCATTGCAACCCAAGCCCCGAGCGTCTCCCTCACAATGTTATTGCTAGACCAATCCCTAGACAGGTGAACTCTACTAGCAAGATGCAGGAACAGTGTATCGCTCGCACGGTCAACAACTAGCGTGGTGCCTGTGTATCCCGTATGACTGGCTGAGAGCATATTCGCCATCGGACCAGCAGTGTAGTATGGGTTCAGCTCAAACCCGACACCATGATATGCCCCAGGACCGAAGCGGGCATTAAAAATTAGTGAAGATGAGATCAACGGATTCTTGGGATAGGATGCGATGGCTACCATAGGTTCCGTTGTTCAGGATCATTTGACAGAAGCATGCGGTGTCAAAAACAGTCGAGAAGAGGCCCGCATGACCGGACACGCCGTCGAGACTCCATGCATTCTCGTCGTGAACTGTTCCGCGAACCGGTTGTAGGCGTCGGGGCTCAGCATCGCCAAGAACTGCGATCTGGAATTCTTAGGTCGCCATTCGACCATAGAAGGGGAACTGCGAGCCCTCGATGTTGCCCCTATTGAAGAAGGTATCCTTCATTCCCATCAGAGAAGTGTACTCATGGATGACGTCGTCTAGGCGCTTGCCGGATACTTTCTCAATCACAAGCATCATGGTCATGAAGTTGAGATCTGAGTAAACGTAAGCCGAACCTGGCTCGTTAAGGAGAGTCTCATTCAAGACCTGGTGAATACGCGACTCATATGTCGGATACTGAGGCATCCAGAGACCGACTTCTGGGTCCGCTGGGAGGCCACTGGTGTGTGTCATGAGCTGCAAAACTGTGATGTTCGTTTTGCCGTTGGTATCGAAATTCGGGAGGTATGTGGCAACTGTGCTGTTGAGAGTGATCAAGCCCGGTCAATACAACGGAGGCCCGCGACGGTGGTGTAAAGTTTGGTCAAGCAAGCCATATCATAGATAGTATCGACAGTCGCATCTTCTCTTTCGCTTGGTGGAAGCATTATGCCTGTTGAACCATTGACGGCAGCCCAAAGATTCCGCTTCCCGAAAGCGAACTGGCTCACAATGGTACCTCCATGTGCAATAAGAACTGTATCGCCGGGTTCAATGGGAACAATCTGATCAGAGGTTGCCGACCCCCAGTTCCTCGCCTCGATGAGATGACTTAGGTTGGAAACCATGTCTTTCAGGGGCTTAGATAGCATCCCCACAGACTCAGGTGTACCGTATTGCAGGACATTCTGTTGGCCGGTAGCATTGGCGAATGAAAACGGTATCGTAGCGAGAGCTGCACCGAGAATAGAAACGATTCGAAAGACTGAACGCATGGTGCGTAAAAATGTGACCCCTTATGTTGGTACTAACAAGCAGGTACCTAGCTTATCGAGAATCGAGAGGTGGTGTTGCCGCGATGGCGGCTGTGCTCACCTAGCTCGCTTATGAGTCGACTTTGAATGCAACACCGCTGATGCACCGTTGACGCTGGTCCGTTGTCTGAGGCAGATAGCATTCCCGTCGCAGTAGATCGTTCGGTTCCTAGCTCATTTCGCTGTCCTGTACACATAAGATCATACATCCATGGACGATACTGACTCTTCCCAACTGCTTCGTGTATCAACCAGGAATGGCCTCGAAATATATGGATGCCGAGCGAACTAGATTCGGGGTAACAACATCTTCGCATCCTTGCTCTATCCGGATGGAGACAAGTCCAACATAAATATCTGATGTCCCCAATGCAACACTACATCAGTTAATCCACGAGTGACCGCCGACCTTCTCTTCATACAACACCTAGGACACCCCCCATTCATAGGCACATGGGAGATAGGTATATAATTCCTAGAAGTAGTTAAATCGACCACGTACGACCATACCCACTGGAGAACTCGGGATCCCGTCCGCTCTCCCATAGATAAGCCGGTGAGGGCCAGATTAGTAGTTGGGTCGGTGACGACCAGCGAATCCCTGGTGTTGTACGTTTTTTTGCTTCTTTTACTTTTTTATCCCTTGCCACATGTGTGCGGATAATCCGTGCATTCTCATGCTCTCTTTCACATTACCCAGGTGTCTTCGATTACCTATTACCTCATGCTCAACTTTGTCAGTTCCTAAACAGATTCTTGCCAACCTGCCCAATAACTTGGTGACAACCCGGCTCTCCTTTCATTTTACCTAGCAGGATCCTGAACACTTGACTTGCGACTTCAACAAAAATTTCAAAACAGAAAAGTAAATCAAAATCCTTAGGTAACTGACAGCACCTGCCATGGGCCGTAGCCACCACCATACCACCAGGGAATGACCGACAACATCCGGTCGTTGTTTCTAGGCCTACCTAATGGCCTATTGCCAATACAAAGATTTCCATCTCATTATCGGGCATGTGCCTTGATTTCGCAGCAAGCTTGCTCAAAGTGAATTGTCAAATCCGTTCTTCTGGGCTCCCAAAGCATGAGATATTAATATTGTGATCCTAACTACCGCGTAGAGTGTCCAAATCTCAGGGATCATAAACGTGATGTGAATACCGTGAAGAGTCAAAACCCTTCCCAGGTACCTAATACAATGGATCTTCAAGCTTGTGACGTTGGTTTGGTTTTATCAACTCCTATAAGTTGAAGCAGATGTTGAACGCGGTCTTAGTATGTGCCGCAAGGAGAAGCCTTGGACAGCTTCCACGTCTCAGTGCTCAGCATCAGCCATTGAGAAAGTCGAAGATTCGTCCTTTCAAGGCCACGATGTAGACAGCCGCTGTACTTGGTGTATCCATTCATGTTCTTGAATTTGTCTCATTTGTCAGAGTTTGAAATCCTCTGATCCTTGACATCGTGGTCAAGTCCAAAAACTGTTCAGACTGGGACATGTGGCATTGCCAGCTGCATCAGGAAACCAGGCAGATCTTGTTATGGTATACTATAATCGAGCCAGACACCGGAACCGGCATCAACATCGTACCGAGTCCAAACGTCGTGGCAATGTATGTTGCAAACTTATATGGCAATAAATAGACACGCAGGAGAGGCGTCTAGCGAAATAGGAACGGCGACATTCTACGATTGTGAAGCGGAACATCAGTACAATGGAACGATATACGTCAAAGAGGTCACGGGGAAGTGGAATGAACTCATCGGCAGATACTCGACTGAACTCATGGCCGAGGTTCAAGCTAGAGCTGGTCTAAGAAGTACGCTGCTGGATTTTCAGGATGTGTGGCGAGGAGCACTTCAGTTTTGCAACCTTGGGTGCAAGCAATATCTAGGCCTTGGTGCGACAGTCGCGCCATGACTTTACTCTGACTGGTGAGACAACGACGAGAACGATACTATGATCGTTGAGGAAAAGTTGAGGAGACAACGAGGGATAGAGCAACGAGAGAAGATAGGGCAAAGGGGGCAAGAGGAGTAGAAAGGGGGGCACGGCCAACGAGCAGAATGAACAGTCAACTTGTGCGTGACTGCAGATGATTAGATGAAGGATCATTTAGCCATGTGGATGTCCGAGCTAGCGAAAAGGAAGACTGCCTCTGATAGTCATAACCATTCAGATGGACATGATTGTCGGCGCTCTGCTGGCAATCAGACTAACCTATCGGCGTTCTGTAAAAAATCCGCTACATTAGATACGAGCTGCGAGGTACCGTGCGCCCGCAACGGCTGGCTGGTCCACGATCTCGACTTCTTTGAACCGACCACAATTTTCAATAATCGATGTCATCAACATCGATTGGTATAGTTGGTCCCGGGTCAAACCACCGGCCAGAACCAGGCCTGAGATAGTAGTGGGATGTGGCTGACGGGAAGCCAGAACCCAGACAATGTTTGAGAGACTTGCTATCGCGGCATCAAAGATGGAATTCGCGTCAGGTTCTGATTTGGCCATGGCAAGAACAACTCTGGCGGCGCCAGCAAAGAGCTTGGTTGTCGCTAATGTGGCACCCGAGGCTTCATGCAGTGTCGGATCCGGGACAAGAATGGCATTTAGGACAGCATCAGGCTTGGACTCAGGACGCAGATCCTTAAGATACTCAAAGACTGCTTGCGGGAAAGGCGGCATCACCCGCGAGTCACCGTAGATGTGCCTGAGTTCAGAAGCACGCAGTGTTGTACGCAGCGCCTCCCGTCCGATTTCGTAGGCAGAGCCGCAATCACCCAGGAGAGAACCCCATCCACCGACGCGGTGCAATCGTTGGAATCCTTCATCAAGCAGGGCATAATTCATAGCCACAGAACCCGTTCCGGCTACGACCGCAATTACCGTTTCTATACCTGGTTTCCCGGCCATGGGCGCCAAGAGAAGATCAACGTCGTTAGTAACTTTCAGCTTCGGGCCAAGAGGGAGACCGAGCAGCTCGGCAAGAGAGCTCTGTAGTTTCGCTGGCAACGACGGTCTGTCGTAGCCAGCCATGCCGATCCATGCTGAGGACAAGTTGATGTTTCGCACCGGCCTACCCTTTATGCTTTTACATTGTCTGATTGCTTCCTTGATTGCCTGGGAGATGGTGGAAATGGCAGCATCGACTCCGACATTTGTACTATGGAAGTTAGCATTGCTATGAGACTTGGACGTCAAGTCAAGGACGAGACGCACACGTTGCAAGGGCCAGCCATGCCCATGCCCATCTCTCCACTTTTCGAAAGGACCACGGCCTTGCAACTAGTACCTCCTGCGTCGACACAGAGAACCCAGCTATCAGCAAGACTCAATGACCGGAAGTCCTCTACCCGGGCCTCGGTAAGCACTTGGGTGAGGATGCCATGATTTCGTCGAAGACGCTCCTCTGCCTCGAGCACCGAAATCTTCAAGACGATGGCAACGGCAGCGACTTTGACACTTCCATGATATTTCAACAAGATCTGATCCAAATCCACGTCAGAATGATTACAGGCTTTGCCTCCGACAAGTCGGAGGATGTTTCTGGCTCGGTGATGGAGTTTGTTGTTGGTAGCTTTCATGTCAATCATCTACGTCAAGTCAGCCGCGATGAGAAGCTCCCAACGTGAGCTCAATGCCAACCAAGTTTCCGTATGTCTTGCCTAGTTTCACCATGATGCCCGTGCTGATCATGTTTAGTACCATCTTGATAGCAGTCCCTGCCTTCATCCGCGTGCTACCTGTGATCGCCTCGGGGCCCGTGAGAACAGAAATGAGGTAGTCTGCATTGCGCTCTTTCATAACTTCCGAAGGAAATACGCATACAAGACCGACGGTAGTAACACCCAAGGCTTTCGCGTAAGATAGGCCACCGAGTACGTACGGTGTGCGGCCGGAGGACGCAATCCCAATCAAGGAATCCACCGTCGGGTCTAAGTTGAACTTTTCTAGGCCAGCTTGAGCACCGGCTCTGTTATTCTCGGCACCCTCTAGGGCGTGACGAAGGGCATCGTCTCCGCCAGCTATCAAGGCTATGAACTGGTCAGGCGGCGCCGAGTAAGTAGGAGGTATCTCGGATGCATCGAGAACACCGAGCCTATTTCACCAAAAATTTAGCACCATCTAGCACGATTGTTGAAGCCATGGTGCTGATACAAACGTGAGCGTCAGAATGATAGCCTATTTGGTGTTTACCTTCCGCTGGTCCCGGCACCAATGTAGAAGACTCGGCCGCCATTACGCACACGCTCGGATAGAGCGTCGATGACTTCCGCAATTTGCGGAATGCAGTCCTCTACTGCTATAGGGACATCTTGATCCTCCCGGTTGAAAATGCGGCAGAAGTCCAGAGTAGTAGATCGGTCAATCTCAGTCGTCCGAACGTTGCGTTTCTCCGTCTCTAAGGCGGCGAGCTCCTCCTGAATGATGGGCGTCAACATTGTTCGAGTTGGGCACTAATTTGCGAGCACAGATAAACCACAACCCCGAGGAACTTGTACTTGTTTATTTCCCACAAAAGATAGTAGGTATGATAAACAGATCATGCAAGGATGAGCCTCCAAAACAGAGAGAGTGCCCTGCGATGTTTGCCTCCAAAGTCTTTGTACAAAGACACATGTCGCTTGCCCTTCTGCTTGTTTCAATGGTCTCTCCCCCGTTGTTTATAAGCAACTGTTGCAAGATTCTACCGCATGTGATCTGGCCTCGAAGACAGTAGGGATAAACGGAACGGCTAATGTGCCAATGGCTCCCGGAGGAGGGGTCGCCTGCGGATGCTTATTGTCGCCCGCATGTATCATCGCGGTGATGTGACATGTCAGAGCGAATGTAACCGTTGGTCTTTGGAATGTTTGTTTCTATCTCAGGTTTCTGATGTCGTGCACACTTCGTTCTCGTTCTTGTGATCACGGATAGGTGTTGGGTGACTAGGAACTCCGCTCAATCACAAACAGCGAGAATCACCCTGTCGAGGTCTAACGTCATCCTAAAGAAAGGCCAGCAACAAGATGTCTGAACAGAAGACTCCGGCATCTTCACAAGGCCAAGAAGAGCAGAATACCAGCTTGAGGCGATCAGACTCATCAAAATTGATCCGGTTCTATGCCCATCCATGGACGCAAATAGGACTGATAAGCCTGATCTGCTTCTGTCTGCCCGGAGTACGTGGTTCAGATTTACGGAACCCGCCCCCTTCTTGACTGAACCTCGGAAGCAACCATACTGCCACGACACAGATATACAATGCTCTCAGCGGTCTAGGGGGATCAGGCCAGGTTGATCCAACAGTCGCTGCCAACGCCAATGTTGCCTTGCTCTCTACAACAGCGGGCACGGCCCTATTCATCGCCGGTCCATTATTCTCCTGGTTAGGGCCGCGCACATCTTTTCTCATCGGCGGATGGACATACGCCTTGTATACGGGCAGTCTATTGCATTTCAACCATTACGAAAATGGGTCTTTCGTCATCGCATCGGGTGCGATACTCGGTATCGGCGCCTCATTCATCTGGATCGTCCAGGGCGCGATGATGACGACGTACGTCGATGAGTCGCAGAAAGGCCGAGCCATCGCTGTCTTCTGGATCATATTCAATCTTGGCGGCGGTATCGGATCGCTGGTCTCTTTCGGTCTGATTACCATTCGAAGAGCGGAACAGTTTCCGACTCGACGTACATTGCGCTCTTGGTCATCATGGTTTTCGGGTATCTACTCGGTTTCTTCATTTGCTCGCCTTCACACATTCGACTTGCACAACTCCAGAGCGCCGTTGAGAACGAGAAGTACAACTGGAAGGCGACGATCACGATGGCTTTTGGAACGATCACCAAGTAGCGCATAGCCCTCATGGCCCCCTATTTTTTCTCTGCCAACGTCTTCTACAGCTACCAGCAAGACACTGTCAACGGCATGACCTTCAACATCCGCACACGCTCCCTAAATGGCGCGCTCTACAGGATCGCGCAGATGCTCGGCGGTCTCATCATTGGTTTCATCCTCGATATGCTCTGGTTCGCGCGCGGAACGCGTGCCCGTATTGGCTGGGTCGTTCTCTTCACTACGGGCCTCGCTATCTGGGGCGGCGGATACGCGTTCCAGGTCTGGCAGGGCAAACGAGCCGTCTCTGGTCTCGTGCAAGATATCGATTACACGGACGGCAAACTCTCAACCGGACCCATCATCCTGTACGTCTGCTACGGCGGCTACGATGCGCTGTGGCAGGGCTTCGCGTACTGGCTCATCGGTACCGAGTCGAACAGCCTGGCAAGAGCAGCGGTGCTGGTCGGGGCGTATAAAACGCTGCAGGCTGCGGGGGGCGCGATGGCGTGGAGAATCAATGCGCTTCGTAAGAGTCCGTTGATGCAGTTGGAATTGGATTGGGGGTTGTGTGTCGGATCGCTCGTGCTTGTTTTACCTACTGTTTGGGCGGTTTTGGATCATACGCCTGTTGAGATGGGGGTTGGTGATCAGGGGTTGAGGGAGGAGGAGGCTCCTAAGGTGGCTGACCATGTGGATGTGTGAGGTCGACGTACGAAGTAGTCATGTCGCGCTTGTTTCAACTGAGCAGTCAAACAGCCACGCATTGAATTAGGAATGATCATCACAGGCGAGATAGAGCTCATGCTTCGCGTAATACTCCCCCCGTCTTGAGGTCAACCGTGCTGAGCGACTATCTCACTCCAGCCATTTCTCATGCCCAGTATGTACGACGGCTTCACTTTTCGAAACAACGGGCTTGAGATCTGCTTGGCTTCCTAAGCATGAACACGGAGCTTCCACCATCATAGTAGAAGCATGGACGCCTCGACACGTCGTACTTCACGATGCCATTGGAGGTAGGTCTTCAGATCCGGAAACGACAATGATTGATACCACTCGGAATAGGACGTCTCCCTCACGCGCCGAGCCGCATCGCGGCTCTGGAACAAAAAAAGCCATGCATTGCCGAGCCATTCATTGCCAAGTATCGTCCTCGCCGAAGTAAAAATAGCAGCGGGAATGCTATTTCGGTTCCAAGGCCGCGTCGGCAAACAACGATGTCCCAAATGTCATCGCAGACTGGTTGAGAAAGATCCTAGGAGACACAAAACTGCTTGTATTCCGGTCTGCGCTTCGCCCTACCACATCCGCACAGCCCAAGGTCCTCATGTGTGCTCCCGTGGTAAAGAAACGAATATGTTTCAGGGCTCATGAAACGCCGACTAGCGAGGCCTTCTGTTGAGGCCGCATCGACCAGAGAGTGTTTCGGACCCTATCATGAATCCGTTTTTAGATCCAGAGATGCGTTGGTAACTTGGCGGGCGTGTAGCAAACTGCCATGACAGTTCAGCTGAATACCGTACCCACCGGCATTGGCATTGACGTGCGGACACTTTCACGCAGGGGTAGCAGGGCGGTCACCGTCATCATTGGGACCCGTACGAGGTGTAGGTACGAGTAAACACATCATGATCGGTGCTTCGGTTGATCTCTTAACGACGTAGGTAGTCGTTAATCCATACTGTACGGATTATGGAGTCTTCACATAAATACGAGCGAGAATTCCCTCGTAACATTCTTCTCGAGAACTGTGATTCACCGTAATCCCTCCTCTCAGAAATTGAGATCGCTGACGAAGTGAACAAAAACCAAGCCCATCACGACGTTGATAGGCACGAGGTTCACGGGGATCACGCCAGTCCAACTCCACTCCGTGGGATGAAAAAGGTGATGTGATTTTCGATGCCACCCCGGGCGGCTAACGGATCCCCGTCGCGGCGCGCTGATTGGTTCGAGCCCGGCGCTTCAGGAAGTCCAACCGCCCATTCAATTCGTTCCCGATTCCCTTTGATGAATGCCAAGCTGTTGCGCTAGGGTCCGACGGGGTTACGGTACCTGCAGATCCAATTGAATGGGGTTTCTTGGAAGTCGGATCATGATCTCACAGGGTCAGGGTCCTTTCTCTTGACAGGTTCGCCTAGACCGCGATGGCGAATTCATAGGTTGTACGTAGGTAGCGTGAATGAATGAGAAGGAAAAAATCTCTGGATATCAATTCTCTTGTTCCCTTTTACGGTATATCTCCTACTGAAGAGTCTGTCTGTCCTATCTTTTGTCACGTCGTTTATACTCGTATCGACTCGGGAGTTGTCTTGAAATCCTTTCTGGTATTTTCGAGTCCTGACGCGCCATCCATCTCTATCCTTACTACTCATCGATTACTTGTTGGTTTTTCCTGATCGGCTGCTGCATATGCAATCCCATTCTTAACACCACTTTGCGCCCAAACAAGTAATTGGGGTTCCGTTTCGCTAAGTGCAACTTTACAAGGCCAAAGAGGCCGGGATTTGCTAGACAGACGTCTTACTACGCTGCGTCCGTAACATTCGACATGGAGACCGACTCTTCCAGCTTCCCGTTGTCGACTACCGGCCCATTTCCGGCATCTAATATTCCATCTGACGGCATTGACGAAGCGGCCGGCGCGGCTGGTCCGAGCCCCGGTGCCATCCAGTTATCTCACGGTGCCCTCATTGCCATCATCGTTGTTGTTGCCGTTGTCATCATTATCGGAAGTGCGTAAAATCGACTTAAGGTCCCCTTCAAGTAGCCCGTAGCTAACCGCGTGCAGTTTCAACTGGTGTACTCTTCTACTTGGCCAAGAAGAAAGAGTGGAAAGTTCGGGAGAATATCAGACGGTCAGCGAGGAAGGTTGTTACTGCATTGACGCCCCGTCGATCCGAGTTCCCGAGATCAGTCAAGCAGATGCCAGGAAAATCGTCTCGTCGCCATGTTCGCATCGATGACGTGCCCCCAACACCGAAACTTAGACCAGATGATCTTGAGAAAGGGCTTGCGAAATCGACTGTCCGGGAAGCAAGCCCTGAAGGGCAGGCGAAGAAGTGGTCACGGAAATAACAAGTCTGCTAGATACGTAGTAACCAGTACGCCGAATACTCATTCAACACCTTATAATAAACGGGTATCATAATCCTGTCTCAGATGCGTAGAGTGCGAGAGACAATTTTGGTCTTTTTGCCCTGTTGATGTTTTCGTATTGAGAAAGAGGCAGAACATCATAGTCGCCTCAAAGCATTCCCACTAGCACTGCGCCGGGCAGCGGCTTTCTTCTTGTCGAACGTTGAGTCCGTAGGCTGCTCCGTCTGGGGCTGTGTCTTTGCCTTGCCTCTGCGCTCAGGTACAAACGTAATCTCTTTTTCACCGACGACGTCGGCGCCTCTGGCCTTCTTCGGACGGCTTTCTTTCTGAGTTCTAGAGCCGAATGCTGTATCCCGATCCCGTCTGCCGCTCTCCTGGTTTGAAGAGCTAACGCGCATGACAACCGGCTCTCTCACCTTCCGAGGAGGTTCGTTCTCAGAATCACTGTCGTCAGTACTGCTGTTGCTACCCTCATCGCTCTCTTCTGAGAAAGCAGAGACAGGAGCAAACGTTTTACCCGACTCAGGGTCAACTCTGGTGCTCGGGTTAAGCGCTTTGAACTCCCGACTGTTTTCGTCAATCTGGAATTCTTCGTTCTCGAACATTCTGCTGAAACGGTCATCACCGAGGATACCGGCATTCGCATCAACTGTTGCCCGCTTCTCCTGTCGCTTGAGAAGTTTGTCAACAAGACCCTGGTTGACCTTGACCTTCTTGTTACCACGGATACGGCTGGCTCTTTCTTTCTCAACCTTCTCCTTGACGCGTTTGGCGCGTTCTTCCTCGAATGCAAACGGATTGGCGATCAATCGAGCTTGTTCGTACAGCTTCGAGGCTACGAAGTAACCATGCATATAGGGGCGCAGCAAATTCGTCTTGCCAATCAAATGATCCATGCTGAGAGATCTCAACTCGGGCAGAGTCAAGAACTTGTAATTTTCGTAATTGTCGGTGGTCATTTCGCTTGCCATCTCCTCGGTGAGAGAGTCAAGATGTCCAGCCCAGCGTGGAGCGTTGCCCAGTTGAGGGATCAGGAAAGCATGCATCGCCTGTCCCTCGTTGGCTGTGAGGATCATACCAGTTCCCTTGACCCAGGTAGTGAAGTTGAGATCCACAATGGGTTCGATACTGGCCCAAGTCTGTCCCGTGGACTCTTCGTTGATCTTGATCAGTTGTTTATCAGCAGACATGATCTTCCGCTCCGATGAAGAGGTCGTCATATGTTCGAGGTTCTTAATGGGGAATCCGCTGCCGTGGTCTTTCTGCCAGAGGGGTTTCGGGCTTCGCATATCGAAGAGTTTGACGACACCGGTGGAACTTCCTGTGGCGATTGAGAGCCCCGAGTCATGGAAGTCAAGTGCAGTGACTTCGCCTTCTTGGCCACCCAAAACAGCAATGCGAGAACGAGAACGAGGGTCCCAGAACTGATGCATCCGTGTTAGTACTTTAATTTCTTCCTGACATTGGTTTGAAGATAGTCATTACCTCAACAGAGCCAATAGATGTGCCGAACGCGAGCAGATTGTGTGTGTTCTCTGCGATCGCGATGGCATTTACGGCGGGCGCCCAAACTGAACAAAAGGAGTCAGTACACATCACGGCCATGGAAGAACCGAGCGGCAAAGGAATGCGAATAGATAAAAAATGCGTACTGCTACCCTGTAATCCAACTTCGGCACCGCTGTCACTGCCAACATCGACCTGGTAAGATTGCATGAACCGTCCAGCCTCAAGATTGAACCTGAATACTTCGCCATGACCTTCAGGGCCAAGGCCCACAGATCCGATCAGGGCCTCCGTTGTCAAACGATCATAGACAAGATCTCTTCCGTATCTCGGTAGCTTGATTACTTCGTGAAGTCCAGCGGGAGTATGGAATTCAACACGTCGGTCGGTTTGTAAATGTAGGGACTTGGAGGCATCGGTCGAGAGGAGGGAGAATTTGATGTTAAGGCTCGTCGTGTGTCGCGCATACGATAGAGAGAGGTGCGGTAGATAATGGACGTGAATCTGAGGCTTGTATGTTCCTGTCGATACCACCCAGTTCTCGTCCTCAGAGACTCTTACACAGGAGCTGGCCTCCTCGAAGGAGAAGTCCTGCAAGAGCTCTATGCGGTTCTGGTATTCAGGATCGCTTTTCAAGCTGCGCTTCCGTCTGCGCGCAAGCCAATCGGGGAGAGGCCTGGCCGTATTGGCACCGGCGACGGTATAAACGGGCACGTCGCCTTGCTGGACATGCATTTTGGGTTATGTTTCTGAAAAGTTCGGATCAGAAAAGCGCACAACCATCCGTACGGATTACAGTCGGCAAGGTTTACTGCGCCTAACCTGGACTTTTGCTTCGTACTTGCGAACCGCGACTCCGGCGAGAAAATACAGTGGGGCTGCTGACTATCGATAAGAGCTGATCGATAAGGCTAGCTGCGGCGCTAAGGTTAGATGCGGACTCGGCGGGATACGAGGTACGGGCCGGTACCTCTGATGTCCATTTATGCGCGGGCATGTGTCGCGATCAGTCCCCAACAACCATGTGTGCACGAATTTATCTTAGGTCCACATGGATTACCTATTCTCACGAACCTCCAGAAGCTCCATGGTAGGTACCTCAGAGAATGTCCCTCAATGAAGCTGTAGGGGGCAGCCTGTTTACCTGGTACCTGTAGGTATCTACTGCTGTGCACGTACCTGTAGGTAACCGTAAGCGCGCTATGCAGGGAGTACCAACAACCTTACCTCACTAGAAGCCACCTAACTTTAGGTCGAAGCGTTCAGGGCTACGATCGCAGAGATGACCTATGGCGTGGGCTATGACGGCCTTGATTGGCCCGACCCTCGCCATCGCTGAGCAACCACGGCATCTCACGGTCGTCGGTCACCTGTATAGGCAAGTGCAGTCTGCAGACGTTCACGAATCACGAGTCCTAACTCTGACCTCTTTTCATGTTCTTGCTTTCTCCTCTTTTCACCCTCACTGTTCTTATCGTGGCTTTCACGGCTCCTGTAACAATACGTATCCCGCGTTTCAGATTAGACGGCGAGACAGACCAATAATAAATAACCCAATTCTACCCGACGGGGAACCCTACGCACTTGGCTCAGTTGCGGCGTCGTTCGTCCTCGTAGTTCACGCCTCGTTTCGTTCTGTTGCCGCCAACGCATCGCCATTGTCCCTTCAGCGATAGACATGGAGTCTAGCGCGTGTTGGCGACGCATAACCTCGAATACCCTGAAATACTTCGGAACCGGTTCTAATCGAATCTACGCATTTCGCTAGTTACCGCGACAAAGTCGAGCTTCACCGAGGGCGCAGAAGGCTGATCGGCCGGCTCCACCAAACACAAGCTACGACGACATGGACGCTGGTGATTATGAGACTAATACCTTAGTAGCTGTATGTCGCTCTTGGTGTTGATTTGGCGATGTTGAGACTGCTGGAAGCTTACCATATTTATTGCGATTTTCTAGAATAACATCTCCGCGGTCCGCTTCGCTTTCTACGAATCGACGTCTCCGTCATCTCCGCTCCTCAGCTCCGGCGCAATCGAAATCGAGACCGCTCTCCGCAAGGATGGAAACCTCGTGTTTTGGGATGCCACCCGTAGGGGCTTCTGGTGCTTCCGTCTTATGATTAAGGACAAGTCAGCTGCCGATTCGGTTGACGCGCCGGCTTTTGAAAAGAACATCGACTGCGCCGGCTTTGCACTGACCGTCGGTGAGGAGGGGGCGTTCGAACCAGCCGCACTGGTCAGGCACAGGTACAATGGCCCTGCTGCTGTCAACACGCCTAGCAGTTCGTCTTCGAGCATGTCGTCTGCTTTTGACACGGCCTTTCGCAGCGCCCAATCTGCTACAACCCCGTCCTTTTCGACATCGGTAGCCGAACAAGATGGCAAGTCTCTCGGGCTCGCGGAGTCGAAGCTGAGTCCGCCTGCGTCTCTCCGAGATGTACACGAGTTTCTTCTCCAAGCGTCCTATGCTGCCGTTTCCTCGACTTTTTGTGCCAGGACGAATGCTGTGCCCCTGACATCTCGGACGTTGCTACTCCCTCCCATCGTCCAACCTGAGATGAGCGTGTCGCCACCCATCATCGCCTCTCTACGCATATACCTCACAACAACTGGAAGCCTAATAATTAGTTTGAGTCACTCGTTTGCTTATAATCTAGTCACGTTATCTGAATGCATTCCGAACCAATTACCTCCATTCGGCGTTACCATCCTGGCGGCCCCAATGGGCATGTTTGCGACGTGCCAGTCGCATTCCTTGACTGATGGTAGTACCGTGGATGGGAGCCTCGGACTGTCACCAGATACTCAACACCTTCGACTTCGATCCGAGAAAGATGACAGCACGATCACTAACCTCTGCACCAAACTGCTGCAGTCTCGGACGATTTCTCCTGCTATGGGTGCGCCACATAGATGGGTTGGTCTTCAGCGTTTGCGCCGGAAATTAATCGAGCGAAATGGAGATGGGAGGGGAACACCAATAGGTTCTGCGCCGAATATACTATGGCCTGCGAGTCTATGTTTTGCGAAGTCGGTATACAAGTTGACAGCAAACGAGACAGATACACAACACATACCACAGTTTGAGCAGAGCTTCGATCCCTTGACGGCTGCCAAGATGTGGTTCACTAGTAGTGGTGAACGCGAATTGATGATCAGTCAGAAGAAGACCGAGAGGGATGCTGCAGCAATACAAGACGCCCCCTTGACGGAGGGGCAAGTACAAACCTTTAGCAGTCTATCTCCTCTGGCTTTACATCGAGCTAGTCAGAGCGGTGCTTCCGTTGGTGGGATATATCCGACTCCTCCGGACGCTGTTCAAGGGGTTCCGGGAGTTACGCCGTCAATGGATGGTAATCAATCCAGTCCTAGCAACAACCTCGCTGCTACGACTGTAGCGGAGATTGATGCTGCATTACATGCTCCGGCAGAGCAATTTATCGGAAACTGGGACGGTACCGAAACCAAACGAGAGCGCATTAATACTGCATTCGAATCAGAGAACCTTTTTGGTGAACTCGGCCCGGATATGTTTGGCGATAACGACATCACCGAGGCGGATTTCAATTTCTTCGACGACCAGCCTGATGGTAATATAGACTTGGGATCGTTAGATCTGCCTGTCGTTAC
Organism: Xylariaceae sp. X170; assembly: GCA_028637755.1. Taxonomy (NCBI): domain Eukaryota; kingdom Fungi; phylum Ascomycota; class Sordariomycetes; order Xylariales; family Xylariaceae; species Xylariaceae sp. X170. Next base: position 24,657 of record JAJFDJ010000135.1, read on the forward strand.
GAATGCGGACTTGAGCCTGAGCCTGAGCCATGACGCCAGTCTACCCAAGCGCCATATTCACCAGATCACCAGACCAGAACCCTCACATCTACTGGCTTCTGACCCTGCACCAGTATTCGCGAAGCCAGAGCTCCGGCACGCTAGGAGTTCCTTAATCGATGAACCGCGCCGACAAATTGCCTCAGACGCAACCCAATGTAGCAATGCCATCAGTAACAAAAGGCCCGCCAGTCCATTTAATCCGGATACAGTTTACAAGAGAATCAGGGGATGTATCGAAAACCATCAGGCTACCCTGCGGAACTCGTCAATCCACGCAATTCATGGGAGTGTATTTGACAAAGTTGACTTGGGCCCGAGTCTCTCGATGGTAAACAGTAAATATGAGGGAAGCGGACGCTTCGACTTCTCAATCGGTCGGTCGAAAACGAAAAAGCCATCGAATCTTGACACGCCGCCCACTACTGACTATCTGCGACGGCATGGCAAAAATCGAAAAGCTCTCAAAGAAACACCTTTGGCATACGGCGAGCTCTTCATTCGTATGAGGGGTAATCAAAATACGGCCTCAAACTGTCCCAGCCCCCAGCACGTTGATGCACCACATTCAGATGCCGATGACATGAGCTCAGTTTCTGACCAAGATGATTCGAGTTATACTAGTGATGAACCTCTTTCACCAGTTAAGTCTCTGAGTGTGCGTCGTCGCCGTGGTGATGATGACGGCGATTCGCTAGCTACATCGTTTAAGGATCTGGAAACAATGGACAATGCTATCCCTCAAATACCTTTTGAGCTGTTGAGAGCCTCAAAGGCCGAAATTGACGTGCCACTGGCAAAGTACTTTGCAGATCCCGAACCCCCCTGGGTCCAGTACTCCCTACCAGACGAGCAGTTCGTTATAGCCGCCCAAATTCTGACGGATCAAATTACGACCAGTACGATACTGTCAAGCACATCAACAGAGCCTTCACTGCAGTCAGGAGTGGACCAACGCCGATTTCTCTCCAGCGTAGCACGAAATTCAATGAAGGAACTCCAGCAGGGAATTTCCGCATATTTCCATCCTACCACGCGATATCAGTTGCGTTCTTTCATTGAAGTCCAGGACATCCCCCTTTTGGGCCTACCTACACGGTTGCAGCCCAGGCCGTCGAATGCAGATCAAATCCGACCAAGTAATTTAATCCAAATCCCCCAACCCCGATTTGAGATGCGCCGCTACGAATCAAGATTATCCCTTCTGCCTTCTTCCATAACATTTTGGGAAAGCTTGGGCCTTAGCCCAACGCATGGTGCTAAAGATATCAGTGCTCTCTGCGTCTTCCCAAGTTACGAGGGTGTCTCAGATAGCATGCTCGCCTTCACGGATAGATTACGAAGTTCCTATGAAGCACTAAAGCTGGGTTCCTGCAGTCGATTGTCGTTGCCCTCGGGTGAAGATGGTTGTCTATTTCCCTTTGACGTCGAGAAAGACATTGTTCCATTCGGTAAACCGACCTCCTTTCTGGGACCGTCGCTTCAAAACTGTGCTTCGAGAATATGCAAAGCATTATCCGGTGTCTCGGCTGAACAGACAAACTTCGTACTGTTCTTTGTTTACTCGCCAGCTATCCCTGGATCGATGGTCGAGTGCTGTGCCGCCTTTAACGAAATCAGTGAGGGTTATAAGAAGATTTTGGCTAGCAAAAGTCTGCCCCTCGTCAACGATATAATATTGCAGCTGATACCACAAAACCTGGTAGCATCATCCGACGCCCTTCCGATGCCGTCGCCAACAGATATGTCCAAACTAGCGCTTGAGATCTACGATAGGTGTACACTTTTCAGCGACGGTACGCCTTCACCATCAGTTGTGCTTGAACAGGTACCACCACGCTTGATTGATTTCAAGCTTAACCCGACCCCATCTGCATCTGTATTGCACGAGAATATGTGTCTTCATGTTGCGTATGCCCAGAGCATAGACGAAAGATGGGTCACCGCGGCATGGACAGACAGCAGAGGTAATCAGCAAATGACCACATCATACTGCCTTGGGAGAAAGGGGAAGCCCATCGCAACACCAATGGTGACCGTAATTCAGGAAATTTGGTCAACGACACGAGACATGATATCCTCCTGGAAAGTCCACTGGCGTATCATTATCGCCAAATGTGGTACAATGCCATCTCATGAGGCTGAATTGTGGTCTGGCCTGGTGCAAGCAGAGGTCAGATCCTCAATCAACTTGACCCTTGTTGCAGTTGACACAGATCCATCTCTGCAACTAATCCCTCCTGCCGCCAAGCTTCCAAACAGCACGACATCTGTCTGGTACACGACGCCCGGCTCAACACCACAGGGCGCCGTCTTATCTCCCGAGCAGAGCGGGAATGGACAGAGAGACAATGCCAGCACGAGCGGACAGACGCCAGGTGGTGGTGACAACAACACGACAGATTCGGACGCCGATGCCACCCTGACTGACGCCACGGATCAGACATGGGGTGTTGTACTATCACATAGATTACATACCTCGACCTCGCCAACGGACGTGAATGCCGCCCTTATAAGTGGATATCTTGTGAAGCGCGGTGGCATGCGGTGCGAAGATCCACCCGTTGTCATGGAGATCAACATGGTTCACAGCGAGGGCAATCCACGCGCATACGAGAATCTTTTGCGAGAGATACTGTCACATTATCGGGCCCTGGGATCGCTTGCTCGGGCCAGGGGCATGGTGGATAAGGATATTGACGTACGACCGTGGCACATTGCCGCGGCCGAGAAGGGTGTCCGGGCATTATACATGTTGATGTGATGATGGATGAGGGACACGAAACATTTTTCTGTCGGTCTATTCATTCAGAGATTAGCAAGGCGTACATTTGTTGTTACGGTAGCAAGCATTAGCACATGGCGTAGCATTTGGCGTGCCTCTGACGATAGATATAGCTGATATTTCAACGCAATGAAAAAATAAATGATTGTTTCTCTTTCTTGATTCTGGCTTCTTCAAGCTTACTGCGGTGTATCTGTTCTCTTGTATTAGAGCTACCGCACCGTATATATAAGCAAGCCCTGAAATTGCTTGGGGGACTGAATCCTTCGTTGTTGGAGATAACCTTCCGTCCAACTTGTAAGCTAGAAAATCCTGTCCCTTTTTATCCTTTTTCCATTCCTTTTTAACCGTCCCAAACCATCACCTGAAATGAAACTGCTATAAAACAGTTCCTATCCTCGCCCTAGGATCCCTAGTTAGCAAGGAAGCCAGGGAACAGGTACCGTATCTTCTCCAAAGCCTCAGCGTTGCGACCAGCAGGCTTGGTGCAGAAGCCAGCGGCGCCAACGGAAGCGCCCTGGAGGTGCTTGGCGTTGACGAGGTCAACGTTCTCGGGACGGGCGAGCTCGTCAAGGACGGCGCCGACGAGACGGCGGGCATTGGCAGCGTTGGCACCCATGCGCGACATGACCATGGCGACGTCAACGTCACCCTCGCCCTCGCGCCAGCAGTCGTAGTCAGTGGCCATGCAGATGACCTGGAAAGCCAACTCGGCCTCACGGGCAAGCTTGGCCTCGGGGAGGAGAGACATGCTGATGACACCACCGCCCCAGCTGCGGTACATGTTGGACTCGGCACGGGTAGAGAATTGAGGTCCCTCTGAAAGCGGTACATGTTAGTGAATTCTGTTTAGGTGTGTAACTTATAGGACAAAGGGATGGTGTTCAACATACCCATGCAGATGGCAGTGCCCTTGGGGTGCATGACTACACCGTCACCCTGCATGGACGCAGCGCACTTGCGCACAACCTGGGCAATCTTCTCATCGTAAGGGTCAGCGAAGGGGATGTGGCCGACAAGACCACCCTCGAAGAAGGTGAAGGCGCGGTTGCCCTTGGTGCGGTCGATGACCTGGTCGGGGACGACGAAGTCCATGGGCTTGATGTGCTCCTGGAGGGAGCCGACGGCGGAGAAGCTGACGACGCAGCGGACACCCAAGAATCGCAGGGCGGCAATGTTGGCGCGGTTGGGGATCTCATGGGGCGCAAACTGGTGGTGCTCGCCGTGACGGGCCAAGAACGCAATCGGGGTGCCGTTGTGCTCGAGGATCATGATGGGGGCCGAGGGGTAACCCCAAGGAGTCAAAGGGTTCACGCGGGCGATCGGGGTGTAGCCATCGATCTTGTAGAGACCGGTACCACCAATGACGGCGATCTTGACCGGGCCTGTTGGCGCAAGAGACTGTCAGTGAATGCGCCAGAGGAGATAGACATCATGAAACTTCGAAGTGGGAATTTCGAAGTGGGCAGGGAGAGCCTATGGGAAAAGGAACAATAAAGACAGCATCAATTGGAACGTACGGTCGTAGGTCTGGGGAAGGTCAGCCATGGTTATCGGATGTGTGGTGTAAGTGGTAGTTCTCGAAAGAAGAAGGCTTGATCTCGCTTCGACAAAGGAAGAGAGGAAGGGCAGAAGTTTTCGGGTAAAGAACAGAAACGCGAACGCCTCGGCTATAACGCTGTCTGTCACGCAAGAAAAGTGCAATGCAAAAGAAACAAAAGAAGGGGAGGAAAGAGCACCGAGTGCCCGTCGACTCTGACCCTCATAAGGAAAGAGCAGCTCGGCCTAGCGCTCTTGGACTCTTGCGCTCTACCTACCTAAGCGACAGCGAACCCACCAACCCCGCTATTATGGGGTCATATACGGCTAAGTACATACATACATGCGCAGGACGGCTGCGCGAAGCGGTTACTTGGCAGTCGGGTAGCATTCACGGTGGAAAATATCTGATCTTACCCGTGAGAAAAGACGAATTAGGGGACCAAGGGTTGTACACAGTACCTGGAGTCGGTGTTCCTGGCGACCGCGACTTCCGACCGCATAGTTCACCAAATTACATCATAATAGCTACAGAATCACATAAATAGTCTTTAGAGCTCTTTGGCAGGCACGCAACTTACTCGCCCAGGGACCTAAACCCCGTGATTGGCCCCGTGCGACGAGTCAATAACCTGCAGGTACCCACCGACGAGCTCTATGCACGTATCCATAGGAATGTAACAGCTTAGGGACAACGCCTCGTAAAGTAGCATAACTTTCTTTCATCATTTTCATTAAACCGGTATAGTGGGGTTCTCGAAAATTATGTAAAGATATCATCCGAATCCACCATGGAATCTTCGACCTTCTCTTCCGGATGGAATTTTCGCACTCGTCGACTGGGCTCCCTTACCGATACAACGGGGACCTTTCAGGTACATACGCGTGCGTTTCAAGCTGTCTGGAACCCCGTGGCCCACAATAACCATTGTTATCGCCGAATTCCGTCTTTGACTGAGCCTGCGCAGCGTCATCGAGCCCCGCTAATCCAGACAACCCTCACTCACGGTTTGGTGGGGCTAGAATATTGCGCTTTGCGCCCGCCGCAATATCACATCCAAGCTTCCCGAGACTTCTCGTGTCGAGGACTCTAGGCCGCCTTGGCTTTCCCGGACTTGCGACTGACTTGTCCGAATCTTAAAGCCGCTGCCGGTGTCGCATCCGAAAGCTTGATTCCATTGATTTCATCATGGCGGCCCCTGCGAGGCTGGACACGGATCCGCCCCATATGTGGCAGCAGGACTCCATCGAGGAGCGCGGCTTTGCCGCTTCGCTCATCTCCCTCGAGGGCCATTACCAGCAGTCGCCGGTCTTGGGCCCGCAGTCGATGGCCAAGGTCATGAGCATAATATCCAAGACCCTGGAAAAGACACACACATACAAAGATGTTCGGTAAGTGTCGACTCTTGTCACGGACGTGTGCGCGTGTGCTTTGATGGGCTTGCTAATGTGGTTCGCGGCACAGAGAGGTCCTGTCTAAGAACATCCGCATCTGGATATGGCTCCGGAGAGCTATATCGGCGGCTATATGTGACTTGAATGAGAAGTCCCTTGGCGTACGGTCAGAGCCGTTCGTCGCGACCAGGTTTATGGACATCACGACCCCCGAGGTCACTGCTCTCATCATCAAGAACTACACGCTTCTCAAAGAGGCATTGCAGATGCTTAATAAACTAATGCACATTGCCCGCAACTTGCTCGTCACGACGAACCCTGAGATACCACAGAACTTATCAGCAACCATCAATTTCGATCACGAGGTCATCGAGGCCATTTGCCTATGTGTCAATGTCCTTAGCAAAGGCATCGATGGGGAGATGTCCGACGATGATGCGTCGAGAGTCAAATTGAATGAAATTGCTGAGCTCTGTAAGTTTCCCTTCTGAGTTGCCACTCCTAGGACGAGAAGCCTAACCGTGCTCAGATAAAAAGGTCTTGGTGACGTCTTTACAACAGGCGCACAACTGGATTGCTAAGAATGAACGGAATAAGATGACATTTTGGTACAGGGTCTTCATTGAGTCCCCTGATGTTGATTTAAATCCGGAGCACGATGATCGATACGATATAGTCGGCGCCACCCCGTCCCCCCGATGTCTATACATTCAGGAAGAGGTACGTAACTGGATCAAGAGAAATACGGTTATGTGCAGGCCTGCGGCAGCCATATGTCAGCAGTATTTTGAGGCGAAGAGCCCCGACAAACCGGATTTGTGGTTCCCCCACCAGAACACTCTCGCCTTTATTTATTCGAATCCAGACGAAACCGACGACACACCGTCGACTTGGAATCCGGACGCGAAGGAGAAGTTCTCGCAGGACTGGCAGTATGGACGTGTGTCCCACGAGCTCGATGTATGGTGGACCCAGGCTCGTCTGCCCAATACCACAAACATGGACAACCCTCAGTTCCCTACTGCTTTCCTCAACGAACGAATTAGGCAATGTGAAGAGACCCTCATGTCTCGGTATGCGCCACCAGAGTCGCCAGATGAGGCCGGTGAAGGCGTTGAGCATCATGTCGACGATGCGACCGTTCAGGAGTGGCCAACCCAGCCGCCACCTCAGGACACGCCGCATTATGCTCCCGAGTATGACGAATACGAAGAAGAGGCTGATGACGATGATTCCTACGGGGAAGGTCCCATGACAGGTCTTCTCACGGAGGTTCCCAACATTTTAGACCCAAAGCAGATCGAGGCCCTACATATGATCATAAAATCATGCATCCTCGAGTCTGCCGGATCAGGGCTCACCCGACACGGTGAAAGTCTGCAGCATGCCCGTTGTCGTATCATGCTTGCCACCGAATGTGGCCGGAATCTTCTCAGAGAGATGCTGGTGTTTATTGCTGTCTGGGAGAAAGATGAGCAGTCACTTATCTTCCAGATCAGTAGTCAGATCGTTCAGGCACTTCATGAAAGCTGCCTCATCCACCACGCCTGGGAGGCGGTCAGAAGTCCTAAAGATATAATGTCTCCGGCTCAGACTGTTCTGTTGCGTCTAATTACGTATCTCGCGCGTACCGCACTACTCCCGTCCAGAGACTACAATCCAGACCCGGATCCCGATGCAGACCCTGAAACCCGTCTCGCGAATCCCAACTTCCGCTTGAGTCGCATGCTGCACTACTTCTACACCATTTTCCGCAACCGCATCGCACCGGAGTGTATCGCCTTGATGCGGATCCAAGGCGAGGTCCGCGCTGAGGCTATTGATCCCGCCGACTTTCCCGTGGACAATTGGGATCTTGAGCGCGCGAAGGACGGACTAGTTCAATTCCTCGATTTCCTGTATACAATCGCCGACATCTACCCCCTGCGTCAACATCTCATTGAATACGACGCCGTATATGACCTGATCAAGCTACTTGAAGGCCTCGATCTTGCAGTCGAGCGAGCACCACTACCAGTTAACCGCCCGCGTGACATGCCTCCCGCCAGCTCAGCTTCCGCACCTACGCCACAGCCCCTGTCTTCTGGCAACCCTCCACCACCACCTCCGCCTCCACCGCCGCCGCTTTCTGAACCTCCTCACGAGTTCCCCTGGGCCGGTATCAAGGGCCAAGTTCTCGCCATTCTAGCTGCGCTCCTCCAACCGCCGCCAGGCCAGAGCTCACCCGGTAACCCAGCAGTACAGCTGCAGATTGTTAAGCACAATGGAATCGTAGCCCTGCTCAACTGCTGCTTGTACGACGACAATAACAGGTTCTGTCGGGAGCGCACGGAGCTGTGTCTCAAGTGGCTCATGGACGGCTCCCCCGACGCAGCCGCCTTCCTCCAAAACATCATCAGCGCAAACCAGAACCGGCCCGTCCCAGGTGGCCAGCCACAACCCGTCCGGATCGACGGCGTACCCGGCGAGGTAAAGATCCAAGTCCGGCAATCCACTCAACCCCCGCCAGCGGCAGCCCCCTCCACCTCCGCCTCCGCCCCCGTATCCCCTCCCACTCCTGCTCCAGCGCCAGCACCAGCAACTCCCATCGCATCCGCCTCAACATCCGCCTCAACCCTTGTCCCCGTTCCTCCCATTCCCACTTCTGTCTCGCCCCCTCATCTCCCCGAACTCCCGCACCCCTATACCTTCGTTCCCGTTCGACCGGACCCTTTCCTCTTCGAAACAAACCTCGCAGCCAGCCGCAGTCAGGCAGCCGCGCTCGCGCGCCGACTCGAGGAGAACAAGAGCCGAAGCGAGGAGCTAGTGAATGACCTGCTCGCCCTTACGGTCTCCACTGTCGATTCGCGCGCCCCTCCGAGTGCGCCCGTCGACGCGGACGAGACGGAAGAAGAGGATTTCATGTAAAGCTACTGGGTTCGTTCCGAAAGTAGGGGTTTTAATACGGGGCTGGCGTTTGAGGTTTGGATCTGGATAGGAGTGTGCGTTTTTGGCGTTGGAAAGGAAAAAGGAGCTAGGATCGGGAATCTGTGTATCATGTCCTTGCCCCTTTGTTACTAAGGATTGGTAAATAGGATGGATATCGAGAATGGTAGCATGTAGTACCATACATGTTACACCGTGATGCTTTGCATTTGCTCAATGATGGTTTTACTTACATAGATAGATTTCTCAAGCCGCCATTTTAGCATCAAGAAAAGGAAATTGGATTTTCTCTCCCCTTGTATCTCCCTTGATGACCAACAAAATGTGACATCTCGAAGTATCGCAGCAATTATCTAGCAAACTAACATATGACAGTACTACACAGTCGGCAAAGTCTTACGATGTCGACTCGACGACTGGAGTGTTCTCGCCACACCTTCAAAGATCTCCTCATCTTTCGCGGCCATTTTGATCAGCACTTCGGCATACATCTTCTCGAGCACATTATCTTCACCCTGTCGCAGACGCATACTAATAATTTTGCTTATATCTTGCTCTAGTATCACAGCCTCGTCCACTATCGGCGTTGGAACAAGTGAACGATTGGCGTTCGGAGCCCTGGTTGCAGTAGTTGATGAGACAGTGCTGATTGTAGACACGGTTGTGGCTTGAGACGCAGACCGCTTCGTTGTGCTGTATGGGATCGTTGCTGCAGAACTGGCACAGGGTTTTTCGCTTATGACTGTCTCTTGACTCAGTACCTGTTGTGAGGCCTCAGGTCTGGGCCTTTGGTCTTGGTGACTATAGGGTGATGGGTTAGGTGAGTTGACGTGGGATTCGGTAACCACTGGAGTAATTTCGGCCTCCATGTTCTGGTCGGACTGGGGAGAGGGCATTTGAGACGAATTCACAGTCTCCTGAGTGAAACCTACGGATTCAAGAGGAGGAGGATGGCTTCCAATACTACTACTTTCTGGTGGATCTCTCAGAAAGTTTTGATTATGGGTTGATTCTTCCGGTAGGCCCTGATTCACCTCCGAAGACGATTGGTTTTGCCCCTTAGTCGAAGAGCAGTTTGCATTGTCATCAGAGATTCGACCAAGCAATCTGATCTTTTTGGGTGGTTGGGAATTTTCCGGGGTGTGGATCGAATCATCGTCCGAACGCTTGGACAAGAGTCTTTTCTTAGAATTTACGGCTTTGATTGAGGGTTCTGGTTGATACACTGGCGTTCTCTTTCTTCCTCTTGTCTTACGCGGTGGATTTCGCCTTGGGGCAGTGATCTGACTCTCCTTTTGCGTATCTGCCGATGCCCCTTTTGGAGATGACGGTTGTTCTACTGGCTGAATAGACCCTTCAGGAGAAGCCGCGGTTCGTTTCCTCCTTCCCGTTCCCTTGCGCAATAATTGCTTTGATGCAATCGTTGATGCCGCTTGGGAAAAAGGTGATTCAATTGGCAGCTCAGGGGCTTTTTTGACTCGAGCCCCTGGCTTTCTCTTACTTGCTCCTGTTTTGCGCGACGAGTTCGCCTTCTTACTTTTCTCTTGATCCCCTTTTTTCGCACTTGTTGATGCCAAATTGAGCGAAGAGGACCTCGTTCTCATGGCCTCTGAGCGTGTTTCCAAGCTCGTCTCTTGTGTGTCGGTTTGCCGACTTATGAAGAAGGGAAGCGACCGTCTAGGAGGAATCTCAGAGTCCGAGTTATTCGGAGCTTCTTCAACCGATGCTGAGAGTATCAAGTTCCCTTTTTCCTTGGATATCAGCGCGCCAGCAAGGCAGCCAGTTTCTGACAGATTCTGTGTATCTGTGTGAGCAATACTCACCGGCCTTTGAGGAATTAGGCATGCATTTTGCTCGCTTAGTGTCTGTGATGGCTGCGTGAAGTGAGAGGGAACTGAATAGGGACGGTTTTGGTCAAGCTCCCGCAAAGAGCCGAATTCTCTTCGCAATGGAATTATTGGTTCGTGCAGTACATGATGTCTCATGAATCTCCTCGGTTGTTGAGGAATATACCCCATTGCCGATGGGCCCTGAGCAAAGTATAGAGGTGGCTGTTGTTGAGCTTGATAGGCGCTCTGAACAGGCCTCATGGGTGCCAAGGACCCGGTGGGTGATGCGATGGCTAACGATGAGCGAGAAAGATGAGGCCGGAGAGAAAGACTAGGTGATTGAGAAGACAACCAACTTCGGTCTGGCAATGTCAGATGGTCTGTATTAACACTAGTCTGAAAATAAGGGCTCATTTGAGAAGGCAATATGGGCTGTGATTGCGCCTGGTTGGCGGGTATGAATGGTGAGTCCATCTTGAGGCCGTCTTTTATGAAGATGATGGGCAAGCAATGTTAAAGCTCTCGTGAGACTCAGGATTGATAAGATGCTATCATTTCACTTTGGAGTCTATGAAGGAAATGGTGACGAGAAATGTTTGGGCATGCTAGTCTTGAACGGTTCATCCCGAGTCGAGTATTGTTCAGATTCAGTGCGATGTGAGAGAATTGGATACAGAGAGATGGATGCCAGTGAGAAGTCATGACGATGGCAAAGCAGCCCTCGCAATGAGGAAACCGGACCTCAAAAACAGAATTTGTTGTCATTGACTGAAGGCAGGTACGGACTGCATCCTCGCCTGCCTATCTATGCATGTAATTACCAAGGTTAGGTATCACGCCTTGATGAGAGGAAAGAGCGATTCCTCTCCATCGTACTCTGTGCAAGTGCGTGAGGGTTACCAGAAGGTACGATCAAGCACCTGCACGCATACGGGTTTTGGTGTTTTACAAGGGCCTAATTGTTAGAAAACATGTGGTTGAGTCAGAAGTGGTGCACTTAAGTTTTAAGGTTGAGTGGAGTAATCGGGTGGCGAGATCCACTTTTTCGGAGTTTTGGGCCAATAAGGAAACCCCCATCATTCCCATGGGGGAAACCTGATTGGACGAGGGATTAAACCCCTCACCCACCTCACATATAAAGTCACCATCTTCCGCCCTCAATTACGGCTGCAGTTTTTATCTCTCACAACTTCTGAATATATCATTAGAAAGAGCAGAATCTGCTCTATCCGATGACATAAAAATATCTTAGTCCCACAGTTTCCCGCACGTGTAATCTTAGTTTGAAGTTACGACGATTCTTTCCGACAATTAAGAGTCTCATTAGCAGATTTTCCTACTGTTGAGCAGGAATCAATCGTCGCTATGGCTACCACAACTACTCTGCCCACTCAGAAGGCCTCATCGACCAAGACGGAGACCCCTTTCTTTGAGAAACCTTCTGATTTCGACACTTGGGATCACGAGTTCAAGTCTCAAGCTGATGAACTTGACTTATGGGAGTTCATTAAGCCTGACGACGACCGACAACCATGGCCTGAGAAGCCCACTAAGCCTGATCGTCCCGACGACCCAGCTGGTCCAGCCTACGCCACTCGACAACACGCTGCTGACCCTGCTCAGTCTACCGCAGAGCATGACAGACTGATGAAGTACTACACCATTGAATACAACGACTACGTTCAGCAGAAGCGTGACTATGACCTGCACAAGAAGAATTATCAGACACTCAGCAAGTGGATGGTTGAAACCGTCAGCCTTCATTATCGTCGTACACTTTTCCAACCAGGAGAGAAGTTGGATGCTCGTTATGATGCGATCAGACGAGTAAGTGTGGTGTCTACTGCACGGCTTAAGGAAGAGTCGAGTGAAGCATATGATGCTATAGTCAACAAGCAGCTCACCAGAATTCCAAAGGACATGAATGCTTGGGTACAGAAGTGGGAGGAAACCATCGATCTGGGCAAAAGCCGAGGGGTTACTGAACTCAATGCCTCTCGCAAGCTGGTCAGAGGAATAGAGAAAGCTCTTGGCCTTGTCTGCCGTGAGTGGACAACTTCCGTTAGGATCATGTACGCCAAAGAGATCGACGAAGACACCCTCACGCACACTGAGTTGGCCAACCGACTACGAGACTACATTGCTTCTCGTCCTGATATTTTTGGTGCTCAACCAAAGAAGATCAAAGGAGCATTTCCCTCGTACAACAGCCAAGACTCGGATGAGGAGGAACAGAAGAATGAGAAGCTCATCACGAGTGAGAAGAAGGCTTATGGCAAGAGACCTCGTACCTCGACTTCTTATGGAGCAGGTCCGACACCTAAGAAGCAAAGAAACTCGACTACAGTTTGCAAAGTGTGTGATGGTCCACACAGCCTCGAAGACTGCTGGTATGTCTTTCCCGAGAAAGCAGTGGAGGGATGGCGAGCTCGTCCCTTCATCGAACGAGCAGTTAAGGAAGCCCTTGAGAAGGACTCTGAGCTGTCTAAAGAAGTCCGCAGACTCAGCAGTTACAAGAAGACACCGAAGAAGTCACCTTCTTCTAGGTCTGAGTTGTGACTGGCCGACAGGATGATAGGAAGCTGTTATATATCGGGTATAACAAACACATCAACTTCCTTTCAATCTTCTCAACCCGATTACCCTTTGAAGAATTCAGTCATTCTCGATTCAGGAGGAACCATTCATATTTTCAATGAACTCGTTCGTTTCAACAACTTCCGTTCTGCAACAGAAGGAGATGTGGTCGTGGCAGGAGATTCACGTATCCCTATTAAGGGGTATGGTGAAGTGGACATCAATACACAAGGGCCAAAGGGGCCAGTTATTATGCACTTGGTTGACGTTGCTTTTTGTCCTCAGTTTGCAACAAACATCGTGTCTCTTCAACAACTCATGAAAGATGGGTATTGGTGGGACATGAGACCAAAAACATCTGTTTTAAGACGTCGTCACGATGAAAGTATTGTTTGCCGTCTTCAACATCGCTTTGATCAGTTTGTTCTTGAGTATTTGCCTCTTTCACTTACACGACAAGCCTTCTACACACGAAGAAACCGATTCAACTCATACACCGTTCAGAAGCCAAACAGAGCAGATGTCCACAAGTGGCATCTGAGGCTCGGTCACGCTGGCCCTGAATCTTTACGACACACTATGCAACAAGCCCAAGGTGTGATTCTTTCCCGATCTCCGGACGCAGAGATAAAGATGACGGACTGCGATGCTTGTGCTCAAGCCAAGTTACGAAAGCAGATTCGCCGCACCCCACGGGAGCGTCCGGACAAGCCGGGAGTGAGGATTGCTATTGACTTTCATGATTTTGAGAAGACTACCTACTCTGACAACTCTATGATGATAGCAGTTGACAGATACTCAGGTTATGTCTGGGACCACTACTTTAGGGACCGCAAGACAGAGAGCATGATTGAAGCTCTCACAAGGCTCATAAGACATATTCATAACCGATACAACATCAAAGTTGAGGTTATTGAGTGTGACAATGAGATCTTGCAGCACGAGACTGGATTGGAAGCGATGAGAGACACCTTTCCTACACACGCTATCTCTTTTGAGCCCTCAGCTCCCAACACACAAGGACAGAATGGAGGGGCTGAGAGAATAGGGGGTGTCATCAAAGACAAAGGCCGTGCAATGGCTTTGAGCTCCAATTTTCCCAAGAGTCTTTGGTCTGAAGTCATGAAAGCTGGTATCTATCTTTACAACCGAACACCCAAATATATCATCAACTGGAAAACCCCATACGAGAGGTTTCACCGATACATCATGCTTAGAGATGGCTCAATGGGAAGCCGACAGCCATCTTTAGCTCACCTGAAAGCATACGGATGCAAGGCATATGCTTTGACAGCTAAAGCACAGCTCAAGCATGATCGGCTGAACCGATTCGACCCTAAAGCATGGATTGGATATTTGGTCGGGTATGACTCAACCAACATATACCGTATATGGAATCCATTGAACAACAACGTTGTGTCAACAAGAGACGTGGTGTTTGACGAGAGTCAGTTTTTCTCAGGCACAGTTGACAAGGTTAAGCTTGATGCTTCCCAACTTACCTCTGAGACTCGTCGTCAACTCCTCACTCAACTTGACTCAGCTGAGCTTTCACGGGAAGCTCTTAATACCTATCCCACTCTGGAACATGATAACACCGTCATGGATGTGGATGCCACACCAGAGTTTGAGAATCAAAGTCTCACCTTAGGGGGTGAAGAGGTAGAGAAGCAAGGAACTCCACACAAACAAGAGCCTGATCAACTCAAATCTTTGTTGGCTGATTATCCTACTCCTCCACTTTCCCCTGACTCACAAAAGCCTGTGAGCCTCTTCATACATACTATCAGGCAGGCGGGTTCAGATTGCGACCTTTTGAAAGCCCAAACCGTCGAGCACATCTTACACACCGGGGATGATGTTTACCATGAGATTTCTCACGCCGGATCTAACTCTGGACAATCTGAGCATGACTTCGATGGGATGCCCGTTGATTTCTATACCAGAGTGCACCAAGGTACTTGCTGGGAGGCTACGTTCAATGCCGGACGCCTAAGCACTATTAAGGGCACGCTTGATGGTACGCCGATCAATAAGGCTAAGTTGATGAATGTCATCAACAAGCCAGGCCGCCTGCATAGAAAAGCCTCTGATGCAGAGGTTAATACCAAAGAAAACCAAACAGAGAAGTCTACTCCTTCCATGAAAACCTTGGAACAACGCATACTGACAGGAGATAAAGTACATCGCAGAGAATTACCACCACCTCCATCCTCACATACTGAGCTCAAGAATCATCCACTCGGTGAAGGATTCCGTCAAGCAGAACTAGCCCACCTTGAAAGTCATAAGGAGATGTCTTCATGGACTGAGGTGGATATTTCTACGACACAAGGAAAGCTTACATTGGACTGTATGTGGGTTTACGTATACAAGTTCAATAAGCACGGATACTTCATCAAGTGTAAAGCTCGACTTGTGGTGAGAGGAGATCAGCAACCATCAGGAGGTTTAGAAGAAACCTATGCTTCAACACTGGCAGGCCGATCATTCAGAACCCTTATCGCCATAGCTGCCAGGTTTGATCTCGAGTTGAAGCAATACGACGCCGTCAATGCCTTTGTTAATGCCAAACTCGACAAGAAAATCTATATGAAGTTACCACCGGGGTATAGGAAGCCTGGTGTACGACTCCAGCTTCTGAAAGCTTTATATGGGTTGAGAGAGTCTCCTCTCCTATGGCAGAAGGAGCTGACGAGCACACTCAAGAAGATTGGTTTCAAACCTGTACCTCACGAGCCATGCTGCTACACCAAGAACGGAGTTCTCATATTCCTATATGTGGACGACATCGTGTTTGCTTACCCAGCACACAAGGAGGCAGTGGCTTCAAAAGCTGTTGAAGATCTACGGTCTCACTATCAACTCATAGGAGGTGATGATCTTCAATGGTTTCTAGGAGTGGAAGTTATACGAGATCGTCAACAGAAGCTCATATGGCTTTGCCAATCATCATACATCGAGAAAATCTCACGGTTAGCAGAATACAAAACGACACCGAGCCTACCAATGAGTTCTCAGGAGCTTCTACCCTACAAGGAGCTTGCTTCTGCTAAGTCAATTCACTCATATCAACGAAAGATTGGATCTATCCTTTATGCTGTTGTGGTAACTCGACCCGACATAGCTTTTGCAGCCTCACGACTGGCTCGTTTCAACCTCAACCCAAGTCCTGAGCATCACAAAGCAGCAGATCGAGTTCTTTCTTACCTTTCACGAACTCAAGGATATGGATTACAGTTCGGGGGTGGAGATGACTTCGTCACTGCGAGTGATGCCTCGTTTGCAGACAACACTCTTGATAGGAAGAGCTCTCAAGCCTACGTTATGAAGCTCTTTGGAGGTACGATTGGATGGAGAGCCAACAAACAAGATACGGTTACGACATCTACCACAGAAGCTGAACTTCTCTCGATCTCACAAGCAGCCAAAGAATCATTCTTTGTCAGCCGACTTATACAAGAGTTAGGAGTATCTCTTGACGACAAAAGAATACGACTACAATGCGACAATCAGCAAACCATAGGCTTGCTTCAGAAGGACGTTGCTGTTCTCAAAACCAAGCTCCGTCATGTGGACATTCACAATCACTGGCTGAGACAAGAGATTCAGAGAAACAACATCGTGGTAGAGTATACTCCCACCGCAGACATGATCGCTGATGGCTTAACGAAAACTCTACCACCGAACAAACACGATATATTCATGGGACAGCTTGGTCTCATCGACATCTCTGACAAGATATCAGAGAGACGAGCAAAGGAACTAAGCCTTGAAGAGATAGAAAGCATGGAAAACACACTCATTGGAGGAGAATCCGTTATATGGAGTCCAAAAGTTTGAGATTCACAAGCCACAAACGAGAAGGGGAGATGTAGTAGTAGTATCTTGCATACTATTTGCGAACTTCCATTGATCGGGCTTGCTGAATAGGGGTAAAAAGTGTTCAGAATCACCCACCTTGTGGTTAATTCTGAGGGGGTGTGTTAGAAAACATGTGGTTGAGTCAGAAGTGGTGCACTTAAGTTTTAAGGTTGAGTGGAGTAATCGGGTGGCGAGATCCACTTTTTCGGAGTTTTGGGCCAATAAGGAAACCCCCATCATTCCCATGGGGGAAACCTGATTGGACGAGGGATTAAACCCCTCACCCACCTCACATATAAAGTCACCATCTTCCGCCCTCAATTACGGCTGCAGTTTTTATCTCTCACAACTTCTGAATATATCATTAGAAAGAGCAGAATCTGCTCTATCCGATGACATAAAAATATCTTAGTCCCACAGTTTCCCGCACGTGTAATCTTAGTTTGAAGTTACGACGATTCTTTCCGACACTAATCCGTACTGACACACACTACAGCAACAGTAAGGTAGCTGCCTACCCCAGAAGATGATTGGTTGCATGAGCTCATAAGAGTGGAACATAGGACGCCCTCCATTCAAGTCGTCTATACTTTGTAAGTACATATGTCCACACCAAACGGTAACCTGACTGAAGGGTTTTTAAAAAGTATGCAAGACTCCAGATGGACCCACCCGAACAGTTTTAGCGGGCCCGCGCGCATCCTTCCTTCCCAATCCCTTCGCAACTGAAACCAACCAACAAAACAACCTGGACTGGTCCGAACACTCTCTTGGCCATTACGAGTAATAGCGACAAGCTTCAACATCGCAAGCCATCGCATCGCGTCTGCTGTCGACCCACCTCTACGCGAAACGTCCACTCTGTACACTCTGATCAAGTTCTAGTAGATCTCCATCAGTCACCTGGCGGATTATAGTATCTGCGCGGCATATAATACCACCAGAAACGGTGCGTTAGACCGGTGATTTCTTTCTCCATCAATTTTCATTTTGCTCTTGCAAATCGATCCATCTCGCCGGCGCAATCGTCGCCTCGCGCCGTCCACACACTCACTGCACCGCTTCGTCCCAGTTTACTACGCGCCCGTATACAGACTTTGCCCTGGTGTCACTTTTATTTCTGACTCTCCGGCTCGCAGGTCTACAAGGTGCCGAACCGCCTCTGCCACCGTGCATTGGCTTCCGCCTTCTATCGCGAGCTCGCCATCTGTAATCGACAATTCCCGGCTCTCCACGAACCACATTGCGCAATTCCCCAACAAGCAAAATGGGTCCGGTTCGTGGGCCGGGGGGCAAGGAGGTTATCCTCCACGATATCAATCGAACCCCAGAATACGACGAGTTCATCCAGAAGTTGACCGTCTTCCACGAGAAGCGCGGTAGTGCCTTTGAACCCGAGCCCAAGCTTCCTACCATGCACGGCCATGTTAAGGTCGACTTGCTCAAGTTATACAAAGCGGTTATAGAGAAGGGAGGTTATGATGAAATGAATAAGGTCCAGAAAGCTTGGGGAGCTCTTGCAGGCGAGCTCGGCATGTTTTACGCCGATAATAAGGGTATGGGCCAACTTTCCTTCCAGCTCAAGCAGGATTTCTACAGATATCTTGCCGCCTATTGGATTCAAGATCAGTACGGTCGTGAACCTCCTCCGAAAGAGATTCTCGAGCAGCAGTCCTGCGCCAGCAAGCATGGCCCGCTCCTGACACGCACCGTGGAAAACTTCAAAATTTCCACCCGACGTCCTGGTGAAGAGACGCCCGTCAAGGAAGAGCGCCCACCTGAAAGCGCACCCACATCCGCCAACAGGGCTTCTGGTCGGCTTAGAGAAGCCCCTCCCCAACGCGTCCCCTTCCAGCCCGACACTGGTTCCAGCCGACAGAGCCGAAGCGTTTCTTCACACCACGCCTCTCAGAGTTCTTCTCACGCCCAAAGCAGCTATCATGCAAGTCAGGCCCAGCAAAGTTCTCATCACGTCCCGCACCAACATAACCCCAACAATCCTCTGCATGTCATTCAAGCTCAACAAGCCGCGCTACGCGGCGCGTCTAGCTCATTCACCCCAGGAAATCCCGAGACGGCCTCGCGTCTTCTCGATACGTTTGAACCACGCCATCCGACTTCAGTCCCTCTCCGGCCCGTCAACACCCCTGGTAATAACCCAGCGGAGTTTGCGAAACGACAGAGACAGCTGAAATCCGCTGCGGCCGGTGCAAAGGCTAACTCCGGCCCACGGCCAATCCTTCCACCTAGTAAGTCTCTCACCAGCCTCTCAGTGACGCGATTTCTGGATACTAACCAAATGTGTAGCCGGTTTTGAAGGCGCAAGTATCTACACGCGATGCCTTCAAGCCCTTCGATCTGGCCTTCCTGATGAGCAAGCCTTCGCCCTAAATCATTTGGTTAAGATCTCCTATGAACGTGGCGACAAGTACAAGTTCGAAGTTTTTCCAGGCTTGGCTGAGGGACTTATTGAGAAGGGCCTTGAAGTGGGCAGTCTGTTTTACCACGTAGAGTGGCAGATTTCTTACTCCGGTGAGCACGACAGCACCAACCCTGGCCTTCTGGATGGTCTCGAAGGAACAAGCAACATCTTGGAACGCATCCGAGGCCTATCGCCAAAGATTGTAAGTGATCAATTGCAACCAGCCGAGTTTTCAGACCGTCTACTCCGCATCACCGAGGCTGTTCTTACTCTGAGAAACATGACGATGCTTTTCGAGAACGCCGTGTTTATGGCAGACGTTAGCCCTCTGAAAGATCTTCTCTGTATTCTTCTACAGTTACCCAACCTGGAGATCTTGGTCGAGATCAAGCATTTTGCCCTGGACATAGCTGAGCAGATCACACCTTGGCTCCTGCTGGATTCGAACGATCCGCTCTACCGAAGCCTACTAGCGCACCTGGATTCCAATGAGGATCGTGGAGCAATCTTAACGGCGTTGCGTGCTATTAGCCGGATTTCCATGAACCTGGATGCTACCAACAAACTCCAGAATGTCCCTGCTCTTGTGCTACGCAAGATAAAGGATCTCCTTCTTCTCAATGATGAGGAGCTGATGGATGCGTGCTTGGACTTCCTTTATCAATACACAGCCGTCGTTGCCAACATTGAGAGTCTACTCGAGGCAGTCAACATGGAAAATATTGTGCCGCATTTGGTCAGACTGCTTGCTCACGGAGCGAGACGGATTAGGGACGACAAAGTCCTAGAACCGGAAAGAAAGGCATTATGCACGGAGGAAGTTGCTCCTTTGCCAATCGACATCACTGAACGGCTGAAGGTCACCGACGAGCCTCAAAGGTGTCTCTACTGGCTACAGACTCTGTTCGAAGAAGACCCTGAGTCTCATATTACCCAGATTGCCATATGGCAAGCCTACCAGCAATCGTTTGGGCCACTTGCAGGCGTGCGTAATTTTCTCAGTGCAGCGGACTTTATCAGGAATGTCAGCCACGTATTCGTAAATGCGCGCGCCCAAATCATTCGCGGCCCTGGAGAGGTTCAACGTTTCATCATCGAGGGTATTCGCGCCCGAACTGTACCAGTCCATTTTGAGACCAAGGAGGAGTATATGCGATGTCAGTGGCAGGTGGTCAAGGCGGCGAACCGTGCTTATTCCAAGCGATGTAACCAGTTCTTCCTCGCCGGCGAGCAGATGTGGCACCACGTTGTTAATGCCCACCTTGGTTGTCACATCGGTGAAAACGGTCAGATTGACAATAGGGAAGTGACCACGACCTGCGATTGGGGTGACTGCAACAAGTATTCCGCACCTGGAATCATGAAGTTGGCGGAACTTACTCGCCATCTCAAGACCCATTTCCCCGCGGCGCGCAAACGGACTCAACCTGACAGCCCCGAGTCTGCAATGAAGCGACAGCGGCGGTCGTTCATCATTCCACCCAAGACGATGTCGCTCACGTGGGAGAAGACCCAAATTACTGTGGATGAGCGAAAGCCGCTCGTCGAGCAGGCCGCCGGTATCCCGCTGAGTGCCGTCCTCGTGCTGAGGAATATCGCACGCAATGTCGTGAAGACTGAGTCAGAGGATGCACTCCAGAAGAAGAGTGAAACGGGCGGTGAGATTGGCGGATGGAACGAGAGACTCTTCCGTCCCGTCATGGGCCGTTTGTTCGAGGTGATGACCGAGAACAGAGCTCTGGTACGTTTTCTACAGTCTTTCAAACTACATAACGCAGTCTCACTAATGATATGATTCTACAGGCTCCTTATGTTACGTCCCTCCTTCAGCTCGTCCAGACTGAGGATTAAGGATGTGTGTTTTAGTATGTTGTAACGCAAATTGGCTCATCACCAGATATCATATAGTACAACGTATGTTGTACTTTTCAATCGATATCCCTGGCTTTGAATTTGCAAAAGAAAGAGATAGAGGGAGAGGCGGGATTGTGACTGACTTGCAAAAACCTTCGTGTTTTTCTCCGGGACTTTTTCCGCGCGGAATAAGTCTCATTCTATAGGGAAATACCCAGGCGTTCGGACTATAGGGGGAAGAGGTAAAGGAGGTAGGAAGGAATAAGAAAAATGGAATTATGCCCTATCGAATGGGAAGTGTTGGACTCTTGTTGTGTCAAGCTGAGGATTTGTTGCTTTTGCCCCGGCCCACACTGAGATTAGCTACATGACTTTTCTTAGTTGTCGTCGGTTATCCTTAGAGGAGAGCTGGCAATACCTACCCTATATGTGGGTGGCTGTTACAGTATATGTACGGGTTACATGCTCTCTTGCTCAAGGCGGATGAGTCTCCGTTTTTTGCTGTTGTACGGTGGAGCGGAAACTGATGCTAGTATCTACCTATTCTCAATCAATGAAAATCCGTCTTACTAGTCACGATGAATGTCGTTGTGAAGGATGATATGTGCGTAGTTTGGAATGGACAGAGATTATGATGAGTTGAGTCAAACCTTTTCACAAAGACTCAAAAACAAACCCGGTCGACCTGTCGCGATGTTCCCCCCTACTCATTCAAAGTCAACCTCTCACTATCGTCATTTTATCGCATATTGATACTCTCCAACTGCCTATGACGATCCGTTCTCCTGAATTCCTAATCCACACCAGGGACATGAATCACAGCGATTCGTCCTATCTAGCACGCAGGAAAACGGAATTCGTTGTCTAGGACGAATTACTTTCTTTTTATGCTTATGTGAGTAGTTCACCAGCCTGTCCCTCGGAGCCAGTAGCAACTCTTCCCAACGCACTAGGATGCATTTCCGGCTACGAGTCAACACAGCAAGAATACAACATGGACAGTGATTAGGTAGTACATACGGGGTGTCAATTACAAGTAGACCTTATGTGAAATCTCCGTTTTTGGGCTTTTCTATACATTTCAGTGGTTGTCATTCTCATCTTCAACATTGGACCACCGTCCCGTCCCCCCATCCCCATTCCCAGTCCTTTTAGCCCTCCCTTCCACACTCCTATAAAGCTATGAGACCATCATGAAACGTGTGTGCTTTTCATACATATATAGACTTGACCACAAAAAGGAAAAATCGGAAGGATATTGTCATATCCCTCAAAGTAAAGCTCCTACTTACACTTAATCCCGACGTCCTGACTGTCCCTCGCGAACAGCGGCGAGGATGAGATCCTTGGCCTTCTCGCAGCCTTCTCGGGAACCGGTGATCTCAATAGCCTCGTCCCTAGCCTGGTCACGAGGGACGTTGATCTTGCAGCCACTCTGCTTGCGAATGGAGTTGACCTTGGAACCACCGGGGCCAATGACCAGACGGTAGGTTGAAGGGTCGGGAAGGATAAGGTAACCCGTGCTGTCATTCTTCTGAGCCTGTTCGATGGCGGTGGCGATAGCCTTCTTGGCCTTGACAATGTTGTCCTGGTTACCTTTCAGAACCCAGGGAATCTCACCCTCCTCGGAAGATGAAGTGTCAACAATGGTCCAAGAGTGAGCTTCGGCAGTAGTCTCGGGTTCATCGGTGATTAGGGGAAGAGCGCCCGTGTTGGCGCGAGTGTTCGGCTTAGCTGGGGGGTTCTGTCCAGCGTGGTCGACAGTGACCTTGAAGTCACTACGAAGTCTGCGGAAGAATTGTCCGCTCTCGGAAATAGCATTGTGGTACTTCCGAGGAACTTGGACAACTTCTCCGTGCGACTCTTTCACCAATGATGAGATGTGCTCTTTAGCCTTCTCAACATTGGCTGGCAGGCCGACGATTTTGACTCCGGTCGAGCCACTGCCCTGGCGGGGAATGTCAATAGCAACATTGAACTTGGTCTCCAATTCACGCTTGGATGCACCACCACGGCCGATAAGCGTTCTATGCTTCTCGACGGCCACATCCATAATCTCAGTCACCTGGCTTTCCCGCTCTGAGACGAGGGCTTGGATGCTGGCAATAATCTTGTCAACTACCTCGCGTCGGCCCTCAATCCTGATTTCATTGCCGTCGGCATCTTGCTTGGGGAACTGGACAGTTCGAACCTGCAGGCGTCGGTCCTCCGGTCCGCCAGCTTTGATAACAATGTCGCGGAGAGTAGAACCTGTTATATTGTTAGTGAATCAACTGTCAACGTTACTTAGACGAGGATTAGTCCATACCTCCAGGTCCAATCAAGTTCTTATGCCACTTGCGGTCCACCTCCAAGGTCTTAGCGACGGTGTCATCGAAAATGGCCTTCTTCTCCTCGAGAATCTTCTTAGCAGCGGTGACCTGAGTTCGGCTACCTCGAATTGTGATTTCGACGACAGCGTCCGCGGACTCATTTCGGTCGTTTGGAATGTCGACCTTCGCTCCGGTGGCTTGGCGAAGCTCGTCCATAGCAGAGCCACCAGAACCAATCAGAGACGGCAGTTGCTTCTGTTGTACTGTCACTGTCTCAGAAAAGGAGTGTTCCTTGAGATACTGGTATAGAGAGTATAGCTCGTCGCGAGCCTCGTCAGCACCCTTCTTGGGGCCCCTGATTATGACCTCGTCAACACCCTGCTGCCGCCGTGGTTTGCCGTTATCACTAGAAGCATCGGCCACAGACTCGTCATCCTTGGCAGGTTTAGCGGTCTTGGGGAAGTAGATGTGAACACCGTAGCGGGTTTGCAAGCGCAGGATCTGGCTACCTGAGGCGCCAATGAGCTCTCTGTGGAACTTGGGTTCGATCTTGAGGTGGTGAGTGGTCTCGTCCGCCCACTGCCGAGCGAGCGCGTTGATGTGAGATCTCGCCTTCTCAGCCTTGGCTTTGGGACCTTTGAGCTCAACCTCCCCATCGTGGACTTGAATATCAACATCGAACTTCTCACGCAGCTCGTTGATGTGGCTGCCAGCCTTACCAATGAGGTGGTGTGCGAACTTCTGGGGGAAGTCGAATTTCAAGGTAAAGCCCCGCTCCTTCTCGTCTTCTTTCTCCTGCTCAACAAAGGCGGTAGACTTTTCGGCAAGAGAAAGGACGCTTGAAGCGGGACCCCGCATTGTCACTGTTGTGCCCTTAACGCTAACGCGAACCGGGATATCGCCAACAGCGCGGGTTGTCGCATCCTGCTCTTTCTTGATGAACTTGCGAAGTTTCTCCTGGAACCTGTAACAGATGTTAGCAATTGGTCGTGATTTTCATAACTATCAACATACTTTGTCGGGACTTCAAGAGTAGCAGTTTCGATCTTCTCCTGGCTGTTGATGAAGTCAAGAATGTGCTTCTTGGCATCATTGAGACCCTGTTGGAATACGCGAAGCTCAGAGGCTGCAGGTGGCTTCTGAGGAATTTCGTAGGCATCGCCTTTAATATCAGGTCCTTCGTAAACCAGGAGGACAGGCAGCTCAGCATCCGAGGGACCTGGAACAACCATGTGAACACCAAACGAGTCCTGGACCTTGGGTCCGAGATCATTGCGCAAGAAGGTGTGGAAGAAAGGATCAACCGGAATTGTTGCCAAGCGAGAGGGCGGGTGGCTGTTGACAATAGAGCTCATTTCCTTCTGTGCCTTGAGAGCGTTCTTTCCTTCACGGGCGTATAGCTCCCAGGGGCTGGTTATACCGCTGGCATATGGTGTGTTAATATTAATCTGGTACAGCTTCTCGAGCCGTTCGATCTCCTTTCTCTGGCGGAGGTAGCGAGCAAGGTCTCGGTTGTAAAGGGATTCGCCTCCAGGAGCGTGGCGATGATTTTTGGCAACGTTAAAAACAGACGTATGCACCGTCGTCGCCAATTCCATGGCCTTATCCAGACCGTTCGTCACGTCTTCCGCCCGACCAACGACAGTCACGGTGTCAATACCCGCCTCGCTGGGCAGAATGACAACGCAGTTCGTCTCGGCGAAGAACTCACTAGATGGAATTCCACGCTCGCCAATAATGAACTGGTGCGCTCCCTGGCGAATATCCACCTGATCAATTTGCAATTCATTCGCCAATTCGTGCACGCGGCGTTCAATGGCAGCTTTCGCAGCTTGGACGGCAGCGCGCTCACCTGCAAGCTGAATATGGTTGTCAGTGGTTGCGGGAACGAAGGTCGGCTTCTGTCCGGACACAGGCATCTGCGGCACCTGAGCAGCCCAAGCTATATACGGGGGCACTCGAATCTGAACGCCATGCTCTGCCTCAAGAGCTTGCGCCAAGCTGTTGTTCGGACCGGCGATGAAGGGGTAGAACTCAGCCGGGATCGTCTTGAGCTTCGTGTTGGCGTTGGCAGCACGCTCTGAGACGATTTTCTCAATTAACTGACGAGCCAATGCAGCAGTGTGGGTGTTGCCCTCGATGATCACATCAATCAGGGCATCATCGTCTTCGTCAGTACTAACTGTCAATTCATTGACCTTGGGCATCTGTACCCTCGCGCCGGACTTCTCTTGAATAGATTTGATCGTGGCACCTTGTTTGCCAATGATGTGGGCTCTCGTGGACTGCGGGATCGAGATGGTGACAGTTTCCTACAAATGTTGTTAGACAGGCACTGGTAGTGGACAGTGTATGATGGTGCTGGCGCTTACCTTGCGACCGATCTGCGAAACCAGATCACGCAAGGCCTGCTGTGCCTTGTCGGGAGGACCAGAAGCTTCGAACTTGAGCTGACCACCCGGCGCAACAGACATAGTGACGACCGCGCGAGACTTGCGGTTGATGTCATTAAGGATTTCTGCAATGGGCCGTCTCAGTTGGTTGCGCGGGATGAGCGAAGATGACGGCAGCACGATGGTCTCCACATTGCGACCAGGGATTGCCATCGGCGGAGGGACACCTGTCGGCGTGGAAATTCCGGAGTTGGGCGACGACGCGGCCGGAGTACCATTGGAGGACCACGAGGCCCCGTTCGCATTACCATTTGCGCCGACCTTAGCGCCAGCCCAGATGGGCGGGTAATTGACTCTTGGAACATTGTTGGCCTTGGGGACGCCGAGCTCGGGGAAGGCCTCGTGCGATTCGGTGTCGAGAGCCGAGGCCTGGGCAGCCTGCTTCCCAGCGCCTTTGGCGGTCAACACAGGAGTGGAAATCGAGTCAGTGGCGGCCGCGGGGCTAGTCGAGTCGTCAGGCGCATCTTCAACGGTGGGTTGGAGAGCGTGCTGGGTGTGTTGCTGAAGAAGCCGAGCGGCAGCGGAACCTTCCTCGGACGCCATTGTCTCAAACCTGTGCATTCACGGCGTAAGCATGCAATTAACAACCAAGAGCATAACTCAGCAGCTACAAGCTAAGTACGTAGGCCGGCACGGGCAGGGACAGCTCGGCCAGCTACGTCAGAGGTTGCGGGGGAGACCGCACGGCTCGCAAGGACGGCGGGCGCCAGGACTGCATGGAGTGACTCACTTTCTGGCTGTGCAGCTCAACTTAAATACAATGGGCGGGTTCCAATTGACTTTGCTCAACAGTCAAGTTGAGTGTCGACTTGCTATGAGAAAGAAACAGGACGAGGAACAGGGTAACAATTACACGTGGAGAGGTAGCACCGATACTGTGGGGGATTCGCCGATGGAGATGGGACTTGCGAGCAAGCTAGAACATGTTGCACAGTCAAGCCGGCCTGCGTCGTGTCTTCGGGATAGAGTGCTGTGATTGATGGAGAGAGGAATGGTATATAATTAAGAAGAGTAGTGTTGTTGCCGGGTTCTACAGTGGCAGAGGTGCAGGGTAAGGAATGGGGTGGATGGTGCAGAGTTGCAGAGATGCAGAGATGCAGAGATACAGGGAGGCAAAAGATGCACAGAGGAGCTTGTCTCGGTGAACGTTCAATGACTCTGACGGTCTGACCAGATGTTCAGAAAAGATGTTGCTGGCTTGAAGGTGAGGTGGGACTCCCAAGACGCCCGGGCTCGATTGGAGAGCCCCACCTCCCCCACAAGGCGTCTCCACCCACGTCCTGTTATTACACTAATTTGGGTTTTGCGCCGGTCCAGCCATCCAGGTATGTAGTTACAAAGTAGTATGAATTTAGGAAGAGCTGGTATATGCAGATATCCAATAGCGCATCGCGGAATCACTGCTTTGTGCATATAATCTCGCTCGTTGCCTCCCGAAGAAACCGTCGGACGAGAGAGTCCAGTGACGAAATTGATAGCAAGAAACGCCATAATGAACCCATAGACTGCGATGATTCAACAGACGAGGCTCTGATTTGCCCAATTTGATGAACCAAACATTCGACTTACGTGAAATAGCGGTTACCTTGACTTCTGCGCCATCATGACTTTCTGTCGCCAGTTGTTTGTCCTCCAGCTTGTTAGTAGCAATCCCTCGAGTGCCAAACCCTCCGTGAACTGAGTCATAACAGCAGCAGTGAGCTCGAAGCTGTGGTAAGTTCTCGGAAGATGTTTTACGGCTTGGTCTTAAGTACGAGTAATCCGTACTTCATAGCTGATAAAGAGAAGAAGAACTTACTTGTAGCGCTGTGTTGGGGCTGGAGGTCTGGAAATGCGCACGAGCCAAAAGGCATATTAGAAGGACAGACAGCTGATGATGATGAGACATTGCCCAGAAGATGTACCCGGCGGAATGATTGCGTGGCGCAAGGAATAAGCCTCGATGCCACGTCGAGCGGGCAGAGCACTGACTGCCTTGCCGTTAATCAAGTCTTAATCTAAATGGACTGATCGCGAGCCTATAACTGCACGTCACGAACGTTGCGAGCTGCCATTTGCCGATCTTGTGTTCCCTCGTCCAATCTTCGGGCGATTACGCCGCGCCACGGCATTATGGCCGTAGCCTCTAGGCGGCACGCGTCTGCGGTGATAGGACGCAGTCGCGGCCCTACCAGTTGACATGAGAGGACAGAACCCCTAGGAGGAGGCCCTGGCTGCATCATGACGACCGGGAAATGAACAGGGCAGATCGATCGATCAGGAGGCGAATGGCAAAACAGTTGACAGCTCCGGACGACTTGTAATTGTGATGGGGGGAGACTCGATGGAAAGTTGAAACCCATCCCTACGAACGAGTTACGACAGCCCATTATCCGCGGCTAAGAAGAAACAACCCCCCCGGGCTCGTACGGCACTTGTCGCAGGACCTGGATCTCCTTCTAGTCTGACCAGAGACCTCCTGTTTGTTTTACTCAATGCGATTGCCTCCAGTGGTCCAGTGGTCCAGTGAGACATGCCGAATCCCATCACGATCGTGCGACGCAACATGAACTTGGTAGCCGGGCGAAGAAGCAAAAAAGGGGGACGTGGCGGAATTGGATTTATATAGATGGGACCGTTGGCGCCTGCATATGGCGATGTATTAGGGATTTCGAGGAGGAGACTGGTGAGCCCGTTAGGTAAAATGTATTGTATCCAAGGCGGGCGTAAGTTAGGAGGGACTATCGCGTCCAGGACCACCCTTGGATAGGATTCAATAGAAACGTCCTGCAACTTCGGCAAAATGCGCATACATATGGCGACATCTAGCCAGAAGATGGCAACGTAGTCGACACATGACATTCGATATTTTCTGTCATTGGACAGAATCATGGATCGATCTCGAAACATTCATGTAATCCGTAGCGCGCGCCCCCTTCCATCTCTGAGGCTCCCGTCATTGCCGAGGATAGAGGTATGAAGGATGAAGCGCCGTTTTCAAGCCGTTAGGACTTCTCAGCTGTTCTATTAGTTGTTTCGAAGGGTGTTTCAACATGACTTACTCTCTGTTGTATCTTGGCAGAGAAGAGAGAGGTAGAAAAGGGGTTCGTGACTTTTTTAATCGCAATGGGTGCTCTACTTGTAAGTCGGAGGTCCAACCACGAACTAATACGGATTACACCTGGGAATCGCGGGAACGAAGCGCAACCTTTGTTCGAGACGATGTGATCAGGTCATAACTCAACCCATAGATGCATACCCCTCTCTACCTCAGATCTAGGTAGGCGATATCTATTGCAGGTGTTTCAGTCGAGCCTGGACCCGAACCAATGGACCCTTACCTGGGCCTATCCGGACGAGATGTCTGACTGTCCCAAACTTATGAGCAGGGACCCCTTGCAGAGACTGATGCAGCCCTGACTGATGTCCACATGTAGGTACCGACATGTAGTTCTTCAATTACATCAGACGAACAAGGAAGCAAAGTACTGCCTAGTTCGTATTCAGAAAAGCTGTTCTTCTCGCGGAGGAGCCAATGTCCACAATCATGCCGTGTCACAGTCTTGCCCGTTTTGGAAGACAACGACCCGTGAAGTCGAGCACACACCTTGGATCATTACTCCGTAGGTGATCCCTACCTCTCATCAGTCTCCAACCTGGGCGGCCTCGGTAATACTACTCGTAGTTAGTGACTGAACGCATATCGTAGATGGCATGGTGCAGGAGGGGCCTGATCCGAACATGTTGAGTCTCTGTTCGGCTCTGGAATTGCGGATGATGTAGGTGCATTGCAGTCGAATGCCGCTGGTATCGGCTTTTTCATGCGCCATCGTATGTCCAGACATGTTTATTCCGTACATGTGTTCTTCCCTGTCTGTGTTAGTGGATGTTACTCAGGTAGCTACTTGATAACATCCCTAGGATGGTCTGGGCTTACAACGTAGGGATCATTATCAGATTGAAAAGCATAGGCATGAGATGACAGGATGCTACTTCGTACCAACCTACCTTATGTACTTGCTTGCTTGCCTCGGTAGGGACTAGGCAGAGCAGATATTTCCGGTTCCTAGATAGCTTTTCTGTTTGAGTTGAGGCCGTCTAGGATATTTTGTGAGCCGATTACTATTCAGCCTGTGTGTATTCCGTCTATCTTCGGTATTCGTCGGCGCACTACGAAGTACGCTCGGAATTCTCGCTCGGCGGCGGGATGTGTCTGTCTAATCCAGGGAGGGACGTCGTCGTTCTCGGTAGCGGATTGGTACCGATCATACGGTGGCAAGATGAACCCTTCCAGATATGTAATATATTTCCTCTCTCCTCGACTGCATGTGTTGCAACCTCGATGCCAGATTGGCGCTCCACTACTATTGCAACTACATTTCGCGAATGTTGCGTCTTGCGTCTTGCGTACGAGTAGGTTCGGTATGTGAAGGTGGTGGACGCACGGCAGATGATGGCTACCTCGGCACGAACCACTACGGCTCCCCAGGACCAGAATGCCTGAACTCCGTACCGTGTGCAAACTCCACGATAGTATACTGTACACCTACACTCCTCGGTCGGTACATGAACCTGCCTGCCATCAATGTATCTACGAAATACCTCTCAACCCAAACCGCCGGGCAGGTAATCCTCCGTTCGGGTTCAGTGAAAGTGCTCGTACCTATTTTCGGTCAAGGCTGTGTATTTCGTAGAAAACCCGCTAAGGTACGCGTGTAGGTACCTATTCCGTAGAAGGCATTCCGCACCACGACGGCAAGTCCAGCGCCTAATAACGCCTATTCCGTGCGCTATGCTGCCCCGGTGTTAGCTGCCAGGCCTAACAACGGTTCCCAGTTAGCGGGAGGAAGTCAAGCACCTATTTCGGTGCCAATTCCATATCCAACAACGCTGGACATCAAAAGAGGTTCAAATATAGCACCGAATCTGGTTTAAGAAACAAAGCTGTTATACGCTAGAAAAATTGACAGCCTTGACATAAGGATTATAAAACGGTCATGTCAGAACCCAAGCCTTTGGCGTCGTTAGGTTGGTGTTTAGTGTTGTCGCCGGTTGGGCGGTAGGCGACAAAGGTGTTAGGAGGCGTTTCAAGATTTCGGACAGGTTAAAGCAGTTTAATAACAGCAACTTCAAGGCCGGTCGTTAGGCCCAAGTTCTACTAAGAACGGAATCATACAGCTTCATGCACATGCAAAGTACCTCACTGGCGGGTTGCAAGCGTCAAAAGTAGCTCTGTCCCAAAATATGTACACTGCGGCTCTCCCGCTCAGCATCCTCCTTACCTGCGCAGAGTCCTGCCATCACTCAGCGGAGATAATCAACACCATTCGCCAAAAGGATTGTTGTGTGCCAATCAAGATCACGAGCCAAACGACTGCGCCTTGACTAGTGT
The DNA here is from genome assembly GCA_028637755.1 of Xylariaceae sp. X170. Lineage (NCBI taxonomy): Eukaryota > Fungi > Ascomycota > Sordariomycetes > Xylariales > Xylariaceae > Xylariaceae sp. X170. Next base: position 56,022 of record JAJFDJ010000135.1, read on the forward strand.
ACACGCAGTATGTATCTCAAAGACACGCATGATTTTTACACAAGATAGTTTACACTTAGATAGGTAGTCTACGAGTAGGTCACGTCACGTAGCGGATTGCATGTTGTGAGGCCGGCCGGTATCTTTAGGAATGCTGCTCATAGACGCAGTCGTAGGCTGGCTCGACTGGGAGTATATCAACTTCAATACACGTACGATTAGCGTAGTGAACGAACTAACCTGTGCAAATATCACTGCGTGTGTTCATAGGGAGGACTCACTTACGGAACACTTCCAATACCTACTGCTAATCATCGACGTGCCTCTTACCTTACAAGAAAAGAAGAAGCACCTGGTCGTCGTCAAATCCCGCGCAGGTACTTCGTCGGCGACCATCGCATGTACTCGCTCCCCAGGCAAGTTGTACCTATATGAAGAACGCATGTCAGAATTAAGAACAACCCAAGGGAGCATCACACAGCTTGTTATCTCGTGCCACACCCCTAGCATCTCCCTCTTCGCATGCCCCCGGTTTCATCATCCACGCTACTCAATTTGCGCTCAATTTGACGGTGATCCGTTTCCATTTACCTTATTTACCAGAAATCCCGACGGGTCTTCTGGGCTCCTGGAGGGAAGATTTAATCTTATCCCGCGGTCCACGGAGCACCTGCACTTATACATACCTACGCTTATTGTACGGACGATTACGGCCCTTACCCACCACAGCAACGCATCGCAGAGGCAAGCCAAAGCAGAGCACAGCACAGCGCGGCAAGCACGAAGGCACAGAAGCACCGAAGCACAGCAGCACCTTAGGTGACTAGCACGGCACAGCGCGCTCATCGGCGTGTCCCTGGAGCTTCCCTACAGAGCCATTGCAACTGCCCTGGGAAAGAACCTTACCTGCCGTGCCTGCCTCGCCGACTCACAGCACCTACCTAGAACAGCACCAGAGTGGATACCTAAGGTATCAAGTCAGCTGTTCGGCTGGTCCGTTGATTGGTTCGGTCGGCAGATCAGTCGCTAAGTTAACCAGCAGGTGGCGCTCAAATCAAACTATAATCCAATTTTCTGGCCCGGTGGCCCCTCCCCTCATCACAGTCGCTGCCCACGTTCTGCCCCGCTGTGTGTGGCGACCTCACAGTTACAGTTACCTGCCCTAGGTACCTCTATTCCGTACCACTACAGCTGCTAGCGCATCGATGGGACACTCACACCCCCAGATGTACTCGTACGCGTTACAGCACTGACTTCCCGAAGTACCGTCCCCTCTGTAACCGCATGTAGGTCATCAATCAGCCATCCACTGATCAGGTAACTGCCGGCCCGCCTACATATCTTGCCCGTCTACAGCATACAGGCATCCTAAGGAAGTACTATCCCACAGCAGCATCCAGTGCATTTCGCCTTATTAATAGAGCGAATGATGGATTGGAACACGGACAAGTATAACCGGGACAACAGCGACAATTCCACTCCCGGTCTCAATCACCGTCCTCCTTCTCCTTCTCCTCAGCAACAACAAGGACAAGAGGGAGAACAAGGGGACGAAGTTCGCCACCACGAGTCTCGCCAACAGCGGCAACAACGTCGCAGACTCACTAAGAAACCCCCTTCACAGTATTACCGCTCACAGTCCCAGAACCAGGACCAGGGCCAGTACCAACATCGGCCCCAACACCAGCAGCAGCATTACTCGGTCACAGGAGACGGCCGTGACAGGCGCTCTGATTCCCAGTCTGTTGAGAGCAAACGGAGCTACAGCAGTCTCAAGCGAGCTCCCAGCGCTCCACCCCGGAGCATCTCACACCATTTATCCCCCAAACAGCATCTCCCTGCTCTCCTCTCTTCTGGCCTGAACGACACCATCGCCAATAACACCATCGCTTCTACTGTTGCTAACCCCAACCCCAACACTACTGCTAATAACGGCTGCACTTGCTCTCTCCCCGCTGCCGCCCTACAGTCCGGCGAACTACTCATCGCCTCGACCATCTCCTCTGCCCACCGTGAGCTTGCCGCCCCCGCTTCGGCTTCGGTCTCGGCCTCCCACTCTCACTTCCATTCTTCCCTCAATTCCTCCTCCTACAAACTATCGCCGAACGGCGCCGCCGCTACCGCGTTCCCCACTCCCCGTGCTAGTGCGTCTGCTGGCGGCGCAACTACCACTCCTGGCGCTGGCGTTGCTGGCGTTGCTGGCATTGGTATAGGCGTTGGCAACGGTGCTGGCACCAGCCCATCCATGTTGACTCGGCACGACAACATTCATAACCCAGAGCCCAGCCACAACACCCATTACCGACTAGAGAACCAGCCGAAGCAGCGTCGGTCTGGTTCGCATCAACTGCCGCGATCTCTTAGCACCGGACTCCCAGAAGACTTTTTCGGTGCTCCATTTGATAGCGACGCCATCCTCACCCAGCTCGACAAGGTTGCCGCGAGGGCTCCCGCAGCCTTTCCAGCTGTCCCTTTGTCGCCGCCGCTGACCACCTCGAGCCCCGACCCGAGTATTATGTGCTCGTCACTTCGTCGCTCTGCCAGTTTCACCGCCCCCAATGCGGCCATGTCCGAGAAACCCCATACCTCCCGCATCAACGATGCTCCCATCAACACTTCGAAACGCTATTCCGACGAGTCACGCGAGCCCAAGGGTCCCGGTGTACTGAGAAAGAAGTCCGGCTTCTCTGGCCTTATGAGCACACTGGTAGGAGCGCCAAAGAAGCCAGTGATTTCGGCGCCGGAGAATCCAGTGCATCTGACACATGTCGGTTACGATAGTGCCACCGGCCAGTTTACGGTTCGTCCCCGCCTCTGTGATTGCATTGTTGTCCCTGATTGTCTATCGTAAGGGTGACGTCAGATCTCGTTCGGTTTGTGAGCTTGTGTTAATTCAGATCTTGTTTCTGGCAGGGTTTACCGAAAGAATGGCAGCGTCTAATCAACGAAAGTGGCATCCCCGAGAACGCCCAGAGGGAGAACCCTCAGATGATTGCAGATCTCGTTACATTTTACAAGGAAACCACAGAGCGACCTCACGAGGATCAGGTCCTGGAGAAGTTTCACGATGTCAGAGCCCCGGAGCTTCGCACCCCGTCGGGAGGGGGAATGGTAACCACTCCCCTCACCTATTCGCCCAACCAAACCGGTATGTCACCTATGATTAGCCCACCAGCAAGTCCGCGATTTCCAATCGTAAATAATGAAGGCACCTTTGAAAACCCGCGCGCTCCACCGCCTGTCCCTGTACCAGGAAAGGTTCCAGTTCTGCACACGGCTAGAGATCACCCAAATCTGCAACCTAGCCGTCCGGCACCGAAACCGCCAGTCTCCGCGCATTCGCGAGCACAGGCACCGCCACCCTATCCTTCAGAGTCGTTGAACGGCTTGTCACAGTCCGGAGATGACTTACCAGCTCTTCCCTACGCACCACCACCCAAGGATGGCCATGTCCCCATGCTTCCCGAAGAACATAGGTCCAGGTCAACCTCACGCGCCAATGGGACCGCTCCCTATAGCAACCATACTTCGCAGGCACCCGTGGTTGCGCTGCAGGCGGCTTACCAGCAACAGCTCATGCAGCAGCAGCAGGAACAGGCCATGTCACAAGCACATGCTGCGATGAAGGGTCAGCTGGGCAGATCCCAGAGTATGAGACAAGCGCCAACACAGCCCATGGGAGCGAGAACGCAATATTCTCGGTCGCCTGAAACCAACGGAGCGAATGGTGCAAGCGGCCCTTCCAACCAAGTTCGCCCTCGGAACAGGACGACACGACAGAGTCAAAGCACCACCTTTGATGTTGCGGCCGCTTTGAAAAGAATCTGCTCGGAAGGTGACCCGCGGGAAATCTACAGGGGTTTTACCAAAATTGGACAGGGTGCATCTGGCGGTGTCTACACAGGCCATGAGAGAGGCACGAACCGTCTGGTCGCTATCAAACAGATGAACCTGGAGCAGCAACCTAAGAAGGACCTGATTATCAACGAGATTCTTGTTATGAAGGATAGCGTTCACCAGAACATTGTTAACTTTATCGACAGCTACCTCTGCGGCGGCGAGCTGTGGGTGATCATGGAGTACATGGAAGGAGGCAATCTAACCGATGTCGTAACCTTCAACATGATGTCCGAAGGTCAGATCGCGTCAGTTTGCAGGGAGACCCTCAAGGGTCTGCAGCATTTGCATTCCAAAGGCGTCATACACCGAGATATCAAATCCGATAACATTTTGTTATCGCTAGAGGGCAACATTAAGCTCAGTAAGTATTTTTCCCATGCCAGTCATAAATGCCCTTCCAGACTAACGGTCTGTCAATAGCCGACTTTGGGTTTTGTGCTCAGATCAACGAAGCGCATAACAAGCGCACCACGATGGTGGGCACGCCGTATTGGATGGCACCTGAGGTAGTCACTAGAAAGGAATATGGTCGAAAGGTGGACATCTGGTCCCTTGGAATCATGGCGATTGAAATGATCGAGGGAGAGCCCCCATACTTAACGGAATCCCCTCTCCGTGCTTTGTGGCTGATCGCTACCAACGGCACGCCGCATTTCAAGGAAGAACAGAATCTTTCTCCCGTTTTCCGGGACTTTTTGTATTTTGCTCTGAAAGTGGACCCGGATAAAAGAGCAAGTGCTCACGACCTTCTTCGAGTAAGTCATCGCAACCCTCTATGTTAGCACCAGCGGGTATCTCAACTGACGTTTACCAGCACGAATTCATGAATCTCTGTGTCGATCTTTCGTCATTATCCCCACTGGTTCGGGCTGCTAGAGATGCTCGAATGCAGGAGAGAATTAGAAAGGGGAACTAAGTCGCCAATATCACGCCGTTTTTCCTCGGATCTCACGAGACCGTACGATACGGGGCGAGAGTACATATCCACCACGATCAAGTCAGTCGACTTGGATAGTTGCATACTTCGAAGGATCCTGCGAAGAGCACTATCAGCCTACCTCATGGAGGGCATAGCATAAATTCATAGTAACCCGCACAACATTTGACGACCATAGATGGAGCTGAACTGATGGACATGGGATGTGATGGAAGACAGCGGGTTGTTAGTTAGCCATCTATCGCCAAAGGGGGCGACAGATTTGTTTCTTTACTCGGACGTCAGGAATTCGCAAACTCCCACTTCCAAAGAGTACTTGCTTGTACATAGTATGCAACCCGATACCACTGCTTTGCCGCGTTTTCATCGGGCGTCCCAGATCTTCCCCCCCTATTTGGTTGGGACCGCCCAAAACCCCCCATCTTTGACTAGGTACTAGATGTGCTGGGATAGGCGTAGCTATGGACCGAGCCGAATCGGATATGCTACGACCTATTCCGATACGAGATCGGCTTGCCGAGAATCCAGACAAAGATGGGCTTTTGTTTTCAAGATCTTAAAGTTCGGACTTGTGATGCCCTTAAGACCTTAGCGTAGATCCAATCGTGGCGCGGCCTGGCGCGGCATGGCATGGCGTTGTCGTGTCGTCGTCCTTGGCTCATGGGGTCTATATTTGGAATTTCGCCGAAATCTTAACTTTCTAATGCAAAAGCATGTGCTTTGGTGGCGTGGCTTCTGCGGGTCTTGACTCGGGTTTGTGATGGTGATTTTGCGGCTTTCTGTGATGGTGGTAGATGGGTGGATGGGATGTCTGTTGATTGATGCCTGAGGTTATGGATCAGATTCACGTGAAATGAAGGAATTGGGTCACGAGATGGAGAGGACGACGTCTTTCTACTCATTCATATCGTATTAATGAATTGGTAATTATCAGTCAAATTCCTCTTGTTGTTTTATGCAGAGTATCATGAATGATATATGAGCAATTCCATCTCTTCTTTCTCAACGATCATAGTCACATTGTGATAGGCATTTTCAACAATCAATATCACATTAAAGTAGACAATTATCATGAATCACTTGAAGACAAAGAAGTTGTTTCGATGAAATATTATTAATCGTTTCTCTCTCCTTTCCTCCCAATCTCCGTGGGGGATGGTGAGAGGAAGATATCTGTGTAAGTATATCAACCAAATAGAACCCGAATTAATACATATCTTTTATCGTTTTCATCCCGTTTTTTTGCATTTCGTTATCTAAATCCATTTTTCTTTTCCGTTACGCCCTTTGTGTTGTTTGGTAGTCTATGGTGTTTTGTATTGCGTGGAAGCCCGGATTGTCTTCCACGGTTTCTAATCAATTCTAGAAAAGACATCTCTTTTTTGTTTCGCTCCGGTGACGCCGTTTATGTCGTGGTATTGAGGTATGTGAGGAGGTTGTAAGGTGGTAGGTGAGGTTCGGAAGGATGGATGGATGGATATATGATATTTATTTATTTTTTTCATTTTTTGTTTGTTTTGCGAAGAACCCGCTTAGTAGACAGTGTAACCACCGTCAATGATGACGTTGGAACCAGTCATGAAGCCGGAAGCCTCAGAGCCGAGGAAGACGCAGAGACCGTTGAGGTCGTCGACGTTACCGAGGCGGTTCTGGGGAGTCAGCGAGCGCCAGATCTTCTTCTGGGCCTCGAGGGCGGGGACGCGGTTCAGGGCGGTGTCCATGTAACCGGGGGAGATGCAGTTGACGCGGATGTTGTACTTGGCCCACTCGGCGGCGAGCGACTTGCCGAGCTGGATGACACCGGCCTTGGAGGCGTTGTAGCAGGACTGCTCCTGGGGGTAGTTGACGATGCTGCCGGACATGGAGGCGACGAGGATGATGGAGCCGGGCTTCTTGGCGGCCATCATGGCGCGGCCGACGGCCTGGGACATGAGGAAGGAGCCGTTGAGGTTGATGTCGATGAGGCGGCGGAACATCTGCAGTCATAATCAGTATTTTGTCTCTTTTTCACGTGCAATTGGTATTGTATAGGGGCAAACATACGGCAGGGTCGTAGGTCTCGGCCTTGATGTTGGAGTCGGCGATACCGGCGGAGTTGACGAGGACGTCGGGGGCACCGTAGGTGTTGACGCAGGCCTCGACGGCAGCGTTGATGGCGGCACCGTCACGGACGTCGACCTTGAAGAAGGAGACGGGGAGTCCGGTCTTCTGGTGCAGCTCAGCGGCGGCCTCGTCACCGAGCTCCTGGTTCACGTCGAAGATGACGAGGGCCTTGGCACCGGCCTCGGCGCAGGCGCGGGCCATGTGGTTTCCGAGACCACGGGCACCACTGTTTGGCGAATTGTGTTAGCAATTGGGTTGTTTTCGCTTCGCAATTGTAGGATTTTGAAAGGGGGCTATTTACCCAGTGACAACGACGACCTTGTCCATGAGAGACATCTTCTGCATGGTGGGGGGCATCTCGCGGTAGACGCGCTTGGTCAAGGGGACGACATCGGCGTCCTCGGGGGCAGGGAAGGGCTTGAGCTTAGCATCGTCGCGGTTGACGGGGATGCTGAAGTGGTCGCTGGTAGAGCCGGCAGAGCCCTTGGCGTCAGGGGAGTAGACGGAGACGGGGACCTCGGTCTCCTGAACGACGTCGCTCTTAGATCGCGAGGCGGAGATGGAGAATGTGCGCTGAGCAGCGGGAGCGGCTCTGAAGAGGGGGGCGCGAGCCGCAGCCCGAGTCATGCGGAGAACTGATGTCCGAGCAGACATTGTGAATGTGATGTGTGGGTGATTAACGGGAGGAAAATGAAAAATAGAAAGGAAGGGTATCAGGGGATTAGAGGTTCGACGTTTCTAGTTGAGCAAGTCAATTACCTCCGACTACGACACGGAAAGATAGATTGGAATGAGAGAAGAAAGAAGAGAGAGAGGGGAGTCTGAAGGCCGAAGCGCGGGAGAGGGCGGTTTCTTATGTTGGAAGCGTCTTATGGAGCAGGAGGTGAGATCGGTGGGAGCGAGAGGCTATGGCCAACCTGGGGAAAGGATCCTGAGATTTCACAAAGGGGGTCACGCGGCACGGCGATTTGATGAGAAATGATAATCGAGACAAAATAAGCCTTGTCAAAAGCGTCTGCCGCTTATTAGGTATGTAGTAGGCAGTGTACTTACGAGTACGGAGCAGGAGGCATAGCAAGCTTGACTAGTCGCCTTACGGGTCCTTTAGATCCGCTTGCCGTGAGCCACTGTGGGGAGGGAGTTGTCCTCGTGAATCATTGGGTTTTTTTTCTTGCTCTGAATCCCCGACCATGGGTCCGTCGAGCGGGAACCTGAGCCATGCCTGTCTATACTCGATAGTCTTAATTGCTGGTAGGGAAAAGTTCCTTGGCTTTTCCTTCTCGTGCACACATTCCGAAGGACTTTGGTACTATCGTGAGATTACAGTCTGGCGGTTGTGTTTCTAAAAGTGGGGGATGGTGAAAGGCCGATCTGCGATTGGAACACATGTGGTCGGTCGACGGTAGGGGAACGCCAGATGGACCATGGTGAACCAGCTGAATCTCCTATTCGAGGTACCGTTCCCGTCATCATTGGTAGCACGTAGCACGTAGCAAGCAGCGAGTGTACGGACTACGAGTACGATACATACCGACTACTGAGTAGGTAGACACGGCGCTAGGTACCTGGTCTAGAGGGTGACTATCCGTAGGCACACCCGTGGTGAACTGGCGTCGATGACCAGAGTTGCAGAGTTGTATCAGCGGTACCGGGTATGTTGAATGCCAGATCCTCCTCCATGCCCTCTCTCTCTACGAGTACGAGTACATACGGATTGCACACTTGTTGAGTCTTGTTAATTGGCACGTCTCCCATGTCGGGTACCGGTAGCGTAGCTGATCAGTACATGAATCTCAACGTTTTGGGGCTAGCCCAGTGGGAATGCCGGCAGCTCACGCAGTCACGACTCCATCGGAGTGCAACTAGGTCGCAGACAACGGAGAAGAGCGAGCTCGGTGTGGAAACTAGTGTATCAGCAAGAAATCTCTGCGCGGACGCGTGAGCAAGCCGGCCAGGGCAGCGGAACTCGTATGCTCTGGCAATCACAATTAGGCCCCAGTCTCCACGATTCAAGAACCCAATGGCAGTCTGTTATCTCCTGCGGAATACTTCGTTCTTCGTATGGGATACATAGTCAGTCGACAGCTGAATACACTAAGAGCCCCTATTACTGATGGGATGGGTGGTGTTCAGGTAGGAGATCCGTATGTATTCCGTAACGTGAACGGCATACGGAATACTTGGACAACAACACAAAAAGAAAAACAGACAACCCCCCACAAGCCAAGAGTCAAGACGTGGGCAGCCTCCATAGCGTCGTTAGCCCGCCCACTTAGTGCCTGGAACACCTAAGCTAGAGGCTCCAAAGCCCACACGATATCCACTTGGGATCATCATGAGACGCGTTTGTAGCGTCGAGACTAGTGTAAGACCCATAAGTGGTCCCAAATTGGAAGTGATGGGAATGGATAGGTGTTCTTGGTGAGAACGTCGGAGTTGTGAACTTGTGCTGGCACTGGTAACCGACACAGCTCCGGGCCTTGGCACCACCAACCTGCGAGCTATAAGTAGATAGATAGGTAGATAGATACCTGCTTTTACACTGCGGATTACATCTACGAGGAGGTAGCACCATCTGCACGGTCGCTGGCGGCTCACCATCCCGTACCTAATGCCAAGCCGAAGCACCAGCACCAGCACCAGCACCGATGCACAAGGGTTTGGAAGCAAGCTGGTGAGGATGTTCGTCATCTGGGCGATGGCGCCGCCGGTTTGTGGTTAATTTTAAGACTGACACCAGAGCTGAAAATCATAAGATCGGCAATAGACGAGTCATAGCAGACTTTCATAAGTTACGAGGCTGAGAATATCAATACTATTGTAGCAGATATGTCCATGTATGGAATATGGAGTGATATTGCGTGTTGATGATTGTGAATTCTACCTTTTCCGGTTATACTTAGAGTCATGGTAACTCGTAGTTGAGTTGCTTCGCACATGGCGTTGCTGTTGGTAAGAAACAGGGAGGCAGTGTGCTTAGGCAGTGTACGAGTAGGCAGGCAGGGCATCCCGTCTCAACCTACGAAGTACACATCGCTGGACACCACCATCTTCTCCAACACTGTCGGGTTTCTGTAGCGTCTCCGTACCCAACGTGCGTCCAGGGTTCAGGTTTGTTGTCTCGAGCCAGGGTTGCCTGTTAGTTCCGGATTACCTACATGACCGTCCTGACCAGTTGGTATAGGGTCGTGTACATCTCTGTACTCGTACATGCCCAGTGCCTAATAATCCTTCGACCTACCCATTCCGTAGAACCAGAAGGCGAGTTGTCGGTATGGCATGTTTGCTGGTGTACGAGTAGACGACGGAACGCTATGATGCGAGTTGCATAGAATGTGTGCCTAACCAGCGTAGTTACTCCGCAAAAGTTAGCCGTTGCCGGCGCCGTCCATCTGCGAAGCGCACTAGAAGGTCATTCTATAGGCGTTCGGAATTAAGTGTACAGTCGAGTACCTACCTCCCAGGGAACGGCGAGGTACAATGCTAACTTGGCTGGTAACGCTCAGCATCTACCTATTGTAGGTAAAGCCCCGAAGGTCTAAGCGGCCGCTGGATTAATCAGATATTTTCTAGAAAACAACACGTCGCAAAATCCGATGGAGGGATCTCGAGGCTAAGTTAAGTGTCGTCGTTGCTAGTTCTTACAGAAAATAGGTGGCAACTCGAGGTCCTGGAAACAAACCATTTGATTCCAGGGGCAACTCACAACTGTGGATTCAACAAACGACTTCTCTCTCCGCGTCGGCAGCAGCGAGTTATTCTCACCTACAGTTATGAAATCTTCACAATGGGATTTCGCAGTAGGTAGTTTCAGAGCCAGACTCGGACCGAAACGCGTAGATACCTGATTCCCACATGATCATGCCTTAGGTACCTAATTCCTGATAATCATACATGTGCATTAGCCTGGCCCACGGCCGTGCTGACGGTTGGGTGACCAAGTCGACGGGACTAAAGTAGCGTGCGTGCCCTCCCATGGGCGTAGAATTCATCACGGAGTCGCAAACGGCTGAGAAAGGACACTTCTTCGTTTCCCCTTTCCAAACATTCCTTCGCGGTGGTTGGAAGGGAAGCCACCCATCCTAGCGGCTGAAACGCCTCGGTATTCGGTTTTGCCACAAGTAGGTAAAACGAACTCGATGAATCCTTCTCGAAGCCTGGAGAACGAGTTGTTTCTGTCTCGTGAAAAGAAGGCTGTTGAAAAGTCGGGAGAGAACATTGGGGGTTGGAGACCAGCGTTTGTCCCCCAATGTCACCGACAAGTGAGCAGGCAACAGACGAACAGACGAACAAAGCAAACAGAGTAGGTACCTACTCTCCTCGCATCCTTCCTCCACGAACTACACCGCGCTACACACTAGGCACGGTCGCAGTGCAGCAATTGTGGTGTGATAGGCACATATCTAGTGACAAGGTGAGAGATATCTCGATGTAATAAGTACTGTAAGCGCTCCGATATGCGGCTCCTTCTTGTGTCCCACCTCTTCTCGCATCTTGTCGTCAAATCCAAACAGAAGTCCTGCGCACACCGCCTAACTGGACCTAGGGCAACCCTTCCGCCCGTTCAAGATGACAGAGTTATGCACTGTTAGGCCGGCTTATAGTGCGTGTACTATAAGTAGGGATGGAAGGGGCATGAATGACCCGGGGTTGGGAAAAGGTACATGCACGTCATCTTGAGATGGCTCTTTAACACGTAAGTTAGCGACCGAGATGGGTGATTTCGCGGGGGCATTACCTACCTCGCATTAGGGGAGTTACATTTTATCCCAGAATTTACCAAGTGGACGGGGTTAGCGTAGGTGCAAAAATACCCCATGTTCCTTCGGTAATGTGGGTTGAAGATGGGGGGAGGGGGAGGGTTAAAAGTTGTTAACTCAGTACGAAATAGGTAGGTGTTGCAGTCCGCAGTAGCCTTGGTCTAGGTATGGTCTCTCTGTTGCCGTCGTCGACGTGCAGACATCCTCACAACCGATGACGTCCAACTCCATAGAGTCGGGTCTGGGTGAAAATTCTTCAGACATGGATGGACCTTAGGCAGCTACCTATTTTCAGAGCCAATGTACGGGTTACGTCGTCACGTATGCGCGTTTGCCAACTGGAGGTTTGCCACACTCCACATGGGCAACCACCCCGTCGTGTCCCGCGGTGTCGGTCAAGTGGGTTCTGGCGCCAGCGCGCTCGTAGAGTGGAATCATCGGCTCTGCAGAAAGCCGTTACATAACTAGGGAGATATTCCGTCCTGCCACTATGTTAGTATGTATTCCGTATTCCGTAGGGCATTTCCGTATTCCGCTCCCATTCCATGCATGGAACGCGCTCACGACACGGCTAAGTTCCGTATTCCGTGCCTGTCGCGTACCGTATTCCGTAGGAGTGGCGAACTACCGCTTCCTACGACGGAGGGAGGTAGGGAGGTAGGCAGTTGTACACGTAGGTATTCCGGAAATGCTTGGCTTGGATCCGGCATTGTCTTCCTGAATGGTGTAGCGTAGGTACACTACCCATCTGAGACTACAGATTAGGTCGTTAGAGCTTCTGACAAGTCGTCTCAGGAACCAAGACGAGACCTATAGTGTAATCACGAAGGATGATCCGTAAACCTGCAAAACCCGTACCGGTAGTCCTGAGGCATTTCCTACCTTGGCACGGCATCCCAAGGTCCCGGGTTCCTCGTATGCTTCCGCCACTTTACTAGAAACGTACGAAGTATTTGTGGCCTACTCGTACACTAACGTGTTCATCCTGCCTGCCGCTTGACCAGTCATATCGCTCGACCACCGATAGGGGACTCGGGGTTCAAAAGGTACGCGTAGGCAGATCTGAGTTCCCATAGCTCCTGTAGCGGCACGATGATCCAAGCAACGTCACTGGCTCGACTGGTTGATCAATGCAATCAACACGGTCCCGTACCTTGGTCTAAGACGATGATGCTTGCAAATCACCCAAAGCATCCTTCATGCCAAGTCCGGCAGTTCGGCAGAACGCCCCCTTCCCATCCCTTGCGCGTCCTTCTCGGCAGGGGAAAACAAGCAAAGGACCTTCCCGAGCTCGATCGGCCAAGAATCTAGGCATTATGATCCTCGAGAACAAGTCACTTCCATCAGCTCAGAAATCTTGATAATCTGGTCATAAATGTTAGCCTCGGACGCCTCGACCAAGAAAACCAAGCATCGTACCCCTGAGTCCGGCCAAAACATCAGACAATCAGGGTCATCTACTCCGTACTTACCTATGGTAGTGTACAACTGGCACTTTGTCCAGAACCATGGAATCCCAGCCTGCCCGCTATATAAATCCGTAATTTTGTCTTGGCCCTTACCGTAGCCGGATGAAGGAGCACGTTGCGCTTACCGACTATCCGTACCCGTTTATCCGTTACCCGTCCCGTGCCATGCCATGTCCACAGACTTGCCATAAATACCGTGTGGTGCTTCCCCTCACGATACCTCCCTAACGGGTATCGCCAACCGACACGGCAAAAGCTATCCATCCTTCGACGGGTCTGTGCACCCTCCCGTGACCTAATCCCATCTCGGCCCGTTCTCAAGACTGCTCCGTGCACGTACAGTAGTAGTCGTCGGCCCGCAGCCCGTTCCCGTAATGGCCAGCAGCAAGCAAGCAAAGATACGACGGTGGGAAGGACGATGATTGACATGAGGTCCACACCGCCGTCGCCTCGGTTCCTGCCGGGTCGTCTGCAGTCAGCGGCCCTCTCTCGTCATCGCGCGCCTTACGTAGCGTAGCCTCACCCCCCGCCCACCAGTGATAGTCCAGGTATCACCAACTTATATAGCTCCCGATGCTATGTCACACCAGCACTCGGGCAGTCCATCCTTTAAAAGGGACGCACGCCTCTTTCCGAGCCCTAGCCGAGTCCCAGCTGGGACCCAGCAGAAAAACTCCATACCAGGCATCGTGACGTTCCAGCTCCGATAATTATAGGCCTCATGTGGGCCTATGATTACCACGCGATCGACACATTGTCTGTCTGCGATCCGAGTACCTAGTCCGCCCGGGGGACCCGGCCTCGGAAGGGGGGATATATAAACAACGAGTTATATTTCCCTCCCTCTGACGGGACGGGGGACTGTGTTGCAATTTTTAGGAATCCCCTCCTCCTCGTTCGCTCAGTCCGGTCCGTTCGTTCCCCGGACGTCATCGCCCGCTGACGGGCGAGACATCAAAACCGGGGTGAGAGAGCAGAGCTATTTATATGAGAAGCCCAGTTCCGACGAGTGTTCCGAAGCTCGGGAATGAGATGAGGGTGTGCAAGAATTCGCCTGGCCGGTGGTGGCGCTGCTCACATGCTCACCGTTACGATACAAAAAGTCTGCACAAGAGAATTAAAATCTCCCCAGCGGTTCTTCACTGGCGGCCTAATTTACCCCTGGAATACCCCACGCTCAGACCCTCGAACCGGTTTAGCCTCGATTGCCTGTGGCTTGTACCTAGTGGCTGGCGGGGAACCCTGCTGGGAAGAAAAAAAGGGGATCCATTGCGCTAAGAAAGATGCCGGCCACTGGAATTCTGGTGGGCTGAAACGGTCTCTGGGAATTTTATTCCAATAGCCAGAGTCGCGAAATTTCTGGTCCTGATTGGCGATTTATTTCCGTCTCTTGCGCAGACTTGAAGGTCGTCACGGACTGAGGCTCAACAAAATATTCCGTATGGATGTCAAAAGAAACGTTTCACGCTCTCAAGTTCTTCCTGAAAACAGTCACAGATATCGCGAAAATCCCAAAACGAAAAGTAGCAAAAATAAACGAGAAAAAAAAACAGCAAAAAACGTACAACACCAGGGATTCGCTGGTCGTCACCGACCCAACTACTAATCTGGCCCTCACCGGCTTATCTATGGGAGAGCGGACGGGATCCCGAGTTCTCCAGTGGGTATGGTCGTACGTGACAGATTCAACACTTAAACTGGGTTATAAGGAGGTAGCTACGACAAGAATCACAAAGTAAGCACCGGTCAAGTTGACGAATGCCGCGATCAATTGGAGCAATTTGTGATGCATATTCGTAAGTATCTCAAGAAGATACTCCTGCTTTATCTTCACGAATTGTGCTTTCAACTGCATATCAGCCTAGAGAGGTGGCGAAGTACCGATCGGGAGATCTCCATGATATACCACCTCTTTACCATTCCTTGGGTAATGCACTTTTCTATTTGGCTTAACGCTCCACGCTCCGTGAGACTCGCCTTTATGATCGACAGCGTCGGCAAATGCACCCGGCTGGGCGAAATAGAGATGGGGTTCGACGTTTTGAGGATCCGTGTAGTCGTAATCGAACCCTGTCACGCCCTGCTTGGCGAGGACGAGGACCGTATTCTCACGCACGTACAATGGCATGGTGTCGAATCCGTGACTCTCTTTAAACCAGCCGGGACCCCGCTGAACCTGCCCTCCGAAGAACGAGGTCCATTGACCCTCTGGGAGATAGAACTCGACGTTGCCCGACTCCTCGAAGACGGGGGCGACGAGGAGACTTTCTCCAATCATGAACTGGCGGTCGAGGTACCACGCGGTTGGATCATTAGGGAATTCCACACACATGGCTCTCATCGAGAGCGGTAAGCCGTTTTCGACGGATTTGCGGGCCTGCGCATACAGATAAGGCATGAGTTTCGCCTTGAGCGCCGTCCACTTCGACAACGTCCGAGAGCATCCCTCGTCGGACTTGTCATCATTATCAATGAGCCAGGGTACGCGGTACGAACCACTGCCATGTAGCCGACTGTGCGAACACATGAGTCCGAAGGCGACCCAGCGCTTGTAGATCCACGGAGCTGGCTTCCCCTCGAAGCCGCCAATGTCGTTCGACCAGAATGAGAAGCCACAGAGTCCGAGACTCAGACCGCCGCGCACGGATTCGGCCATTGCTTCGGGTGTGGACTCACAATCACCACCCCAGACGAGTGGGAAGCGCTGCGTACCTGCGCACGCGGACCGCGCAAACAGGACGGCTTCACTTGATCCGAATCGGACTTGTAGGGCATCGTATACAACTTTGTTGTATAAGTATGCATAGTAGTTCTGCCAGTAAGTCAGTTACTCATTGACAGGAATCGACCACTACGGCATTCCAAACCGGTCTACGATCGTGGAAAAGAGGAAAGGGGGTCAAACTAACATGCATCTTATGAGGATCAACACTGTCGTCGAACCACGCCACATCTTGGGTGGGTACTCTCTCTCCAAAATCGGTTTTGATGCAGTCGACGCCTTTGTCAAATAAGCTGTTAAGGCACTTGACGAACCATTTCACAGCAGCAGGGTTAGTGAAATCGACAAGACCCATGCCCGCTTGCCAGAGGTCCCATTGCCAGACATCACCATTCTTCCGTTTGAGCAGGTAGCCTTTCTCGGCCGCCGTCTTGAAGGCCGCGCCGTGTTGTGCGATATAGGGGTTGATCCATACGCAGACCTTCTTGACTTTACCAGACGATTTCAACGCCGAGATCTGCGATCCAGGATCGGGAAAATGATCCGAGTCGAAGACAAAGTCTGTCCATGCAAAAGGCTTTCATGAACGTCAAGGTCAGCTTAGTGTACTTGGCTTGAGAAACAGGGGAATGAAGAATTGAGTTCTTTCCAAATCGCAACATTCTCACCTTCATCCAGAAGCAGTCGTAGTGGAACACGTCGACCTTTATGTCGCGCTCTTCCATGCCCCCCAGGAATTTTTCCACGGTGTCCTTGTCGTAATTTGTTGTGAAGCTCGTGCTGAGCCAGAGCCCAAAGCTCCAACTTGGTAGCAAACTGGGCTTACCCGTGAGGATCGAGTAGCGTTTTAGCACATCCTTGGGCGTGGGCCCGTAGATGATGTACCATTTCAGCCGCTGACCCTCGACGCTCATCTGCACACGACTGCAACGCTCACTCCCAATCTCTAGGTCCACCTTGCTGGGCGTGTCAATGAAGATGCCGTAGCCGCGTGAGCTCAGCCAGAATGAGACGTTTTTGTACGCCTGGTCACTCGAAGTACCTCCGTCAGCGTTCCATAGGGAGATCGACTGTCCAACTTTGTTGAAGGCGCCGAACCGCTCTCCGAGTCCGTGCACCGATTCACCCACACTTAGCGATGTCTGCGTGAAGATGTAGTGCTTGAAATCCCGCATATCCGCGGTTTGCATAGGGGTGCTTGGCGCCGGGTTGTAAGCCAGACCTACACTGCGTCCAAGCAGGGACGTGAGATCCTTGGACTTGTCCGTGGCGTGGAAGCGTATGTCGAATGTATGTTGAGCTGAGCTTATCGTTGCCGATAACGCGCCGGAGATGAGTGTCGTCCCTTCTTCCCCTGTGCTAACTAGTGGTTTGACCTCTGACCGTCCGTCAGGGAAGAGATCAAAGTGAGGGCCCTTGTTTACTGCTCCGGCCCAATGAGTCGTCTCAACGGATATAATTCCATCTGACGCTGCCTCTATATCCTGATATCATTGTCAGCCATAGTAGGTGAATTCGGTTCAAAGTGCC
This sequence comes from Xylariaceae sp. X170, assembly GCA_028637755.1. Taxonomy (NCBI): domain Eukaryota; kingdom Fungi; phylum Ascomycota; class Sordariomycetes; order Xylariales; family Xylariaceae; species Xylariaceae sp. X170. Next base: position 73,422 of record JAJFDJ010000135.1, read on the forward strand.
AAGTGGACTCACTATGGTCAGAGTACTCTGGTTCAGGGTATCTCCTCGACTCATAATCTTTCGCGTCGGGCAAAGGAGACTCAATCCCCTTTTGGTTCGCTTCGCACCACCGAAGACTTCTTCCGCATACTCCGTACGCATCCCCTCTGCCGGCAGCCACATGCCATCGCGGAACTTCATTCTCGGTCTTCAACGTTGCAAGTCGATACTATTTCGATGGGTTCCGGGACTTGCAATAGTTCGCATGCTTGAGTTCTAAACGGGAGGAGCCCCTTCTCCTTATTAATAGACTTCTTTCCGCAGAGATTGAGGCGTGAGGGGAAGAGCAATGAGAAGTTGGTGGGTTGCAACAATACACTCACATGCTCATATTCGGTCCATATGTTTGTAGTCTCGATATAAAGCTTGCCCGAGCCTCGTGTCTGGGCAGCACTTAACCGGATATATAGAGCAATTCGGCAAAATGGAATCACGGGCCGTTGTTCAAATGAGGGGAGTCGTTTTTGAGGCTCGAATGGTATCCAAGAACGTCATTAGACACGTCTGGATTCACTTGGGATATATGGGGATGTTTTGAATGATGTAGGCATCCCGTGTAGGTATTCGTGATCTTACTACTTCTATGCAGCTTGGCATTAGCATGGCACAAGCTTCTTGAAAGGATCTGGGGTAAGCCGTAGGTGGAGCGTACATCTCTTTTTCCGTGAATACCAAACAAGAGCAACAACTCAGATAGAGGCATGGTCGGATAGGTTTGAAGACGTGATCGCCGGCGGAGCAATAGGCAGTTCGGAGGGTGATGCTTCTCGGTGCAATGCTTCCCCGCCAATGACGGTAATATGGAACGGCAGAAGTTCGATCTCCAACTCATTCTCCAACTCTGCAACCCGGAATGCGTACCCGGACGCTATTCCTAAAAGCCTCTGTCTGGTCTACCAGGTTCAGTCGACTACCCCGGATTGAGGTCACAGGAAACAAAGGGTCTTACCGACAACTCGGAAAGTCGAGATTCTTCAGATGCTCTGTCCCGTTTCCCCGGGGCCCCTGATAAAGGTATTATATATAGTCGCAATGCCACATTTGATCCAGCATAGAGAACAAATTGTCTGCTTCGCTGTACCGTGACTTTACCCTGAGTTCGTTCGGTCGAAATGGCGAGAATGAGGAACACCGTCACGGCTACCCTTGCAGTTCTGACTGCTCTCACACAAGGGAAGCCAACCCCGGTATACAAAGATGCTCAAGCTCCAATTGAGAGCAGAGTAGCGGATCTGCTTTCGATGATGACGATTGAGGAGAAGACGTCGCAACTGGTTCAAGGAGACCTCAGGAATTGGCTCGATACTGATAGCTTCACGTACAACCAAACCGGCCTCGAATTCAACATGGAGTACCGAGGGGGCCAGTTTTATGTCGGTGTGCCCATACCGTGGAACAAGCTCAGCGAAGGCATTAAAGTAGGTCAAGATTATTTGATGGAGAAGACAAGACTCGGCATACCTGCGTTTGTGCAGACGGAAGGGATCCACGGTTTCCTCATTCCCAATGCTACGATATTCAACTCGCCAATCGCCCAAGCATGCTCCTTTAATCCGGGCTTAATCGAGAAGATGGGCAAGGCGATTGCCCAAGAAGCCAGAGCATTAGGCGTCAACCAAATCTTTGCCCCTCTCGCCGACCTGGCCCGAGAGTTGAGATTTGGTCGTGTAGAAGAGACCTTTGGAGAAGATGGCTATCTGTATGAAGGCCATCATATCATTTGGGCGCACACAATGCTGACCGGTATCTGTGTAGGGTGGGAGAGATGGCGCACGCATACGTGAAGGGCCTCCAGTCTCTCAATGTCACAGCCATGGTGAAGCATTTTGTAAGAATGCCCTTGAGAATCTTGATGATGTCTTACTTACAAGATATGCGATGAGGCGGCCTTTGCGACCCCGGAGCAAGGGATTAATACGGCGCCAGTGCATGGTGGCGAGCGAGAACTCCGAACAACGTATCTGCCTTCGTTTAAGCGCGCCATCATCGATGCCAATGCGTTTGCAATCATGAGTGCCTATCACAGCTACGATGGTGTACCGGCAGTTGCCGACAAGCATACGCTTACTGACATACTGCGAGACGAGTGGGGTTATAAGTACTTCGTGAGTCGAGATATTGCGGGTGTAGGAGTTCGATTGCTAATTCAAACGCTTGAAGGTCTCCAGTGATGCGGGTGGCACTGATCGACTTTGCACTTCCTTCGGAATGTGTGAGTCTGATCCCATAGATTCACGAGCTGTCATAAAATACGTAAGTGATAAGGCGAAAATGGGCTCGATTATCATTGCTGATACGATTGTCAAAGGCTCTCCCTGCTGGTAATGATGTCGAGATGGGCGGTGGATCCTTCAACTATGAGAAGATTCCCGACATGATTGACGCTGGAACGTTGTCAATGGAAGTTGTAGACGAAGCGGTCTCGCGAGTTCTGCGAGCCAAGTTCGAGATAGGCATGTTTGAGACTCCTTATACTGGCGTTCCAGAGGCGAAACAATCTCAGCACATTCATACTCCAGAAATAATCAAGCTTGCGCGCCAACTTGATGCAGAGTCGATTGTCCTCCTCGAGAACCACAATAGGGTCCTGCCCCTGAAGAAGGACGCGAATATTGCCGTCATCGGGCCTATGGCCCATGGGTACATGAACGTGAGTAACTTGCGAAAACGCCGTAGTACGGTTACTGACAATGTTGGCCGCAGTATGGAGATTATGTCCCGTTCTTGTCACAGTATAGAGGCGTAACGCCACTCGATGGCATCAAGGCCGCCAGCAAGGGCACCGTTACCTACGCAAAGGGGTGCGAGAGATGGTCAAACGATCAGTCAGGATTTGACGAGGCCATTGGTGCCGCAGAGTCAGCGGATGTGGCCGTTGTCGTAGTAGGCACTTGGTCGCGAGATCAAAACGAACTCTGGGCTGGTCTAAACGCGACAACGGGCGAGCATGTTGATGTGAATAGCCTCAACCTGGTCGGCGCAATGCCACACCTTGTGAAGGCCATCATCGACACGGGCAAACCGACGGTCGTGGTATTCAGCTCGGGCAAGCCCATTACCGAGCCGTGGATTTCTGAAGCGGCGTCAGCACTTGTACAGCAGTTTTATCCATCCGAAGAGGGCGGAAATGCGCTGGCCGATGTGCTATTTGGAGATGTAAACCCGTCGGGCCGTCTCTCAGTATCCTTCCCATACGACGTCGGTACTACTCCCATCTATTACGACTATCTCAACTCAGCGCGCGCATCACCGGACCCAGGCGCCGTGTATCCAAATGGTACCATCGTCTTTGGGCACAACTATGTGCTCTCGTCTCCGTTACCCCTATACGGGTTCGGTTATGGCCTGTCGTACAGCAACTTCAAGTATTCTAATATGGCATTGTCGAAGACGACGGCGTCAGCTAGCGACACGATTACTGTATCAGTGGACGTAACGAATGAATCGGACAGAGACGGCACGGAGGTGGTGCAGCTCTATGTTAAGGACATGGTGAGCAGCGTCGTGGTGCCTAATAAGCAGCTCAAGGGCTTTGCCAAGATCGATGTCAAGGCTGGTGCAACCGAGACCGTGAGCATGGAGCTCAAGGTAGAAGCTCTTGGCTTGTGGGATTTATCTATGAAATATGTTGTTGAACCGGGTGCGTTCACCGTCTCTGTCGGAGCCTCGAGCGACGATATGCGGGCCAGCACCACCCTCGCAGTGGTTTAGTTGACAACGCAAGGTCAGAAAGAATATAGCAGACATTGTCTCCTCAACACAGATTCGTATCTTGTCGGCATCCAAAGCAGATTGACTGATGAAAAGAGCGGAAGAGTCAAGTTCATTCCGTCTCAAAAACCGGGCGTGACTTCTCTATCACCGTCGATATACGGATACTTCGGTAGCTACTGCACATGCATACTATATCCCTTTAGCCAGTATAGTGTTTGGTGAACATGTAAGGTTTTAGGTACGGATTAGGTATTCTCCGGTCTGATACGGTCTGTACAGATATTGTTCTGCGCATAATTGGCAGCTGTTAGAGTTCTGCAGGACCGCATCAGGCCGTGGACCATGATCTATCTGTGGCTGCAAGACAAGTGTTTCACTTCGCACGGGCGTCATTCCGAACTCTCTCCATCATTGGCTCCGAGATGTCCATCTTTAATATCCCAAGTCCCTCCCAACCTCGTACCCGCCGGACCATGTGTTTCCTGTCGTTTCTTCTGGTGTAGCATGAACTTGGAGTGATGTTTCTGTGCGCGGCGCTCCATCTTTGGCCTGCCTATCCTGGATATGCACCGATCGTTACCATCCGTCGAAGGCGAGTCTGCTAGGTAGCTTTGCAGAGCTCCCATGCTTCCGGAGACACTGAATGAAGAGAGTTTTTCCTCAATACTGTAACCTCATGACAAGCAAGGGAAGAACCTTAAGATCTGTTGTCTGCGGAGTGCGTACGACTCTCTCAGGACGGGACTGAAGCTATATAAGCTCACACTCCCCTGGCTGGAGTTTCTCCGCGTCGTTCTCGTCCATCAACTTCGAATGAAACAATAATTGCAAGAATAAGGTAGCTGCTTAGCTACAAAGTCGGCATTATGATGGCGCCGGATGCTCCCCAGCATATCCCTATGCATAGGAGGCCTAGTCTCATCGTGTTCTCGGTCGTGTCTCTACTAGTTTTAGGCGTATTCGTGGTCTTCGGCATCCACGGGCCCCCAGAAAGACGCTATTTCGACCTCGATCGTATTAGGCGCACAGAGCCGTCTGTCCTCAGAGTTGCAGAGTCAGCGGCAAAGGGTGACAAATATCTTATTGGTGTAGGCAAAGGGGATATCACTGGGCCTACCGGTATGCAGACTCGTCTCACTGTCCTTGAAATTGCTGCTAGACCCAAGTATATCTTGATTTTGTTTGTCTATTGTTGTTTATGTTTCCGGTTGCTTCCTATGCATAGCGACGTTACGATCTAGAAAGACCAGTCGCTAACCTACTACGCGTTTAAGTCGAGATTCAATTTGCGGTATGTCTGTCTAACACGCCCCCTAGAGCTCATAGCTTCAGGGGACATCGTGTCAAAGCAGTTTACTAAATACAATATCATATAGGGATACGCAGACCTCAACCAGGTCGGAACTGGGTTAAGGCAGCGAATCTTTTCTCGCGCCTTCATCGTCGGTGATGTGAAAAATTCAGATGATCGATTCGTATATCTCGTCCTGGACACGGCTACCGGCGATACAGCGTTGCGACATGGAATTCTCGAAGGTATTGCAGCCCTCGGTAACGAGTACTCAGTCTATGGTCGGAGCAATGTCGCTGTTACTGGCACACATTCTCACTCAGGACCTGGCGCCTGGTGGAACTACCTACTCCCACAAATCACGAGCTTCGGGTTTGATAAGCAGAGTTACCAAGCCATCGTCAATGGTGCTGTCCTATCTGTTAAAAGAGCTCATGAATCATTAACTGAAGTATGTCAAGCCCGAAAGAAAAACCGCTCTGAAACCAATTACTAACGTATAGGTGATTAGGGGTATCTTGATTACGGTAACTCGACTCTTGCACACTCGAGGCAAACACATGAGCGGCTGACAATGTATAGGAGCTGTGAACATCACTGATGGCAATATCAACCGCAGTCTATTTGCCTACATGAACAACCCGGCTTCGGAGAGAGCGTCATACAGCGACTCTGTCGACAAGGAAATGACAGTTCTCAGGTTTCAGCGCGCTTCTGACAGCAAGAATATAGGTATCCTGACATGGTTCCCTGTACACGGCACGTCTGTCTACCAGAACAGCACACATGTGACTGGTGATAACAAGGGTGTCGCAGCGCTTATGTTTGAAAAGGCGATGAAGGGTGAGACATCGGCTGCAGACAGTTTTGTTGCTGGTTTCTCACAGGCCAACGTTGGCGATACAACTCCGAACGTTCTTGGCGCATGGTAAGAGACGACCTTTCTACCTGCTTCCGATACTCAAAAGAGGTATGTAGTGGGCTAACTTCGTATTAGGTGCGACGATGGTTCTGGCCAAATGTGTAGCTTTGAGAATAGTACTTGTGCCAACGGCAAATCGCAAGCCTGCCATGGTCGAGGACCTGCATTCGACAAACTCGACCGGGGCATCTCCAGTTGCTACGAGATAGGCAAACGACAGTACACAGGGGCCCGATCTGTTTACGTACGCATTTTATCTTCGTATTTACAAACCCGTCACTGACATAGGTCATGATATAGGATTCGCTTGCATTGTCAGGTACTGCTGTCGTTGGTTCGAGCGTCAAATCATTCCACTTCTACCACGACATGTCTTATTGGCAATTCCAGTTAGAAGATGGAATGAAAGTACAGACTTGTCCCTCAGCGCTTGGCTATTCGTTCGCGGCGGGTACTACGGATGGACCCGGTGCATTCGATTTCACGCAAGGCGACTCCGGCGAACCGAGCGCCAGCCCGGTCTGGGAGATCATTAAGGGGCTGCTCCGTGAACCCTCGGCGCAGCAAAAGGCATGCCAGAAGCCAAAGCCCATTCTTCTCGATGTCGGCGAGCTATCCACTCCTTACGCCTGGAGTCCAAATATCGTCGATATTCAGATGCTTCGCGTCGGCCAGCTCATTATCATCGTGACTCCAAGCGAAGCTACAACAATGGCCGGCCGTAGATGGCGATCCGCCATCAGCAAAGCAGCGGCAAGCTTCACAGGAGTCGAGCCCAAAGTCGTCATCAGCGGTCCGGCGAACTCGTACTGCCATTACGTGACCACGCCCGAGGAATTTGCCATTCAGCGGTACGAAGGGGCCAGCACGCTCTTCGGACAATACGAACTGCCCGCCTACATCAATCTCACAGTGAGTAACCTGAAATACCTAGCGCCGGACTCAACGGGCTCTCCGTCTCCGGGCCCGAGTCCGCCAGACCATCGGAAGAGCAGTCTTTCCTTCATCACAGGCGTGGTGCAGGACAATGCACCTCTAGGCAAGAAGTTCGGCTCCGTGACGAAACAACCGTCCACGACATATGCACGTGGTGCAGTAATCAACACGACATTCGTAGGCGCAAATCCACGCAATAACCTGCGCCTCGAGGGCACATTCGCGGCAATCGAGAAACTAAGTGCAGACGGAAAAACCTGGACGCAAGTCCGCGACGATACAGATTGGTCCCTCGTCTACACCTGGACCCGCACCAATGAGATCCTGGGATACAGTGAGGTTGTGATATCATGGGAGACGGAATCCGATGCCGAGCCAGGCACGTATCGGACTCGGTACTACGGCGATAGTAAAGCGCTGTTTACGGGTACTATTTCTGCATTCACGGGGACGAGTAATTCTTTTACACTGACTTAACCGGATGCGCGAGATAAGGGGAATATGATGGGCATATGTATGTATGCATGTTATGTAGGCGTAATCGTATACGTCTGATTCGCATGTTAATCTTTCCACGTTGCCCACGTTTTCGATGTCGACATCAACCCCTCTCCAACAAAGGCATGCAACCCATGTCAAGACGCGCGGCCACGTGCCCGCATCCGATGACCCCTATCATATTGCGTTCCATTGCGTTTCCCCACGGAGAATTCCCTCGTCAGCTTTTCCGTACATACCTCTCACACACTTACACACAAATTTACACAGACCTACCTTAGTGCGTCGGGGGGGGGTTTCAAAACGCATACGGGGATGGTGTCCGTATATAGATTTTAATTTCCCCCAAC